>CM040428.1:89499510-89764152 GCA_022702705.1 Papilionanthe hookeriana x Papilionanthe teres | reverse complement strand
ATGTGCTTCGTTCAGTTACGTATTGCTATTAGGTCGGATTGACTATTTTGACTAAAGTTGACTTTTTGTGCAGAGATTTGCTTGAGTTGATTGGATCGATGGGGTGGCAATTAGGATCGAAAAGTTATTTATTTTGACGAAATTGAGTTACTGGTCGAAAGTTGACTCATTGGATCGATTAGGGTGGTCGTTAGGATCGACCATATTGTCGTCGGCTAAGTAGACTTTTTGGTCGAAAAGTTGACTAGTTGGGTCGATGGGTTGGTCATTATGTGAAAATCGAGGATATGTTAAAAACCAATTTTGAGTCGAAAAGTTAACTTTTGAGTCGGAGATTGACTTATTGGGTCGAAAATTAATTGGCTCATTGAAGTGTTATTTTGACCGAAATTTAATTTTTGTCGAATGTTGACTGTTGGGTCGATGAGTTTATTAGATTTAGATTAGGAATTGATCATTTGACCCAGTGAACTTTTTTGTTAAAAGTTGACCCATTGTGTATATCGATGGGGTGGTCATTAGGTCGGAAAGTGGTCCATTTTTAACGAAGTTGATTTTTTGGCGAAGTTACTTGCATTAGAGTTGTACGGGGTGGTCATTGGATCGGAAATTGACCATTTTGATTAAGAGTTGACTTTTGAGTCGAAAGTTGACCTGTTAGGTCGATGGGATGGTCATTGGAGTCGAAAAATTGACTATTTTGACCAAAGTTGACTTTTTGGTCGAAAAGTTGACATATTGGGTCGATGGGTTGGTCATTTGGTCGAGGATTGACCATTTTAACCAAAAGTTGATTTTTTGTCGAAGTTAACTGATTGGTCGATGGGTTAGTCATTGGTTAAGAATTGACTCATTTTGACCAAAGTTGACTTTTTGGTTAGAGATTGACTTATTGGGTTAATAATTGTTCATTAGGTCAAAAATTGACTATTTTGACCAAAACTGAATTTTTGGTCAAAAGTTGATCTATTGAGGTCGATGAGGTTGGTCATTGGGTCGAGGATTGACCATTTTGACCAAAGTTGACTTTTTGGTCAAAAGTTTACTCGTTAGGTTGATGGGTTGGTCATTGGAGTCGAGGATTGACCATTTTTGACTAAAGTTGACTTTTGGTCGGAGAATGACTTATTGGGTCGATAATTGGTCATTAGGTCAAAAGTTGACCTATTGGTTGATGGACTGGTCATTGGGTCGAAATTGACTATTTTGACAAAGTTGACTTTTTTGTAAAAGTTGATATATTGGTCGATGGGTTAGTCATTAGGTTAAAATTGACTATTTTGACCAAAATTGACTTTTGGTCGAAAGTTGACTTATTAGGTCGATGGGTTCGTCATTTGGTCAAGGATTGACCATTTTGATCAAAGTTGACTTTTTGGTCGAAGATTGACTTATTGGATCAATGAGTTGGTCATTAGGTCGAAACTTGAGCTATTTTGACCAAAATTGACTTTTGATTAAAAGTTGATATCGGATCCATAGGTTTGTCATTGGGTCGAAGAATTGATCTTTTGACCAAAGTTGACTTTTTTGTAAAATGTTGACTATTAGATCGATGAGTTGATCATTGTGTACGTCAAATTGATTATTTTAACTAAAGTTGACATATTAGGTCAATGGGGTGGTCATTAGGTCAAAAATTGACTATTTTGACCAAAATTGACTTTTTTGTCAAAAGTTGACCTATTGGGTCAATGTGTTAGTTATTAAGTCAACTATTGATCATTTTGAGCAAAATTGACTTTTCAGCTAGAGATTGACTTATTAGGTCAATGGGGTTGTCATTAGGTCAAAAATTGACTATTTTGATGAAATTAGACTTTTGGTCGAAAGTTGACTTATTAGATATCGGATATTGTATTCGTCAGATTTTGACCAAAGTTGACTAGTCGAAAATTGTACTATTGGTCGATGGGTTGGTCATTGGGTCTGAATTGACCATTTTGAACAGAGTTGACTTTTTGGTTGAAATGTGACTGTATTTGGGTCGATGGGTTGGTCATTAGGTGAAAATTACTATTTTGACAAAGTTGACTTTTTGGTCCAAAGTTCATTTATTGGGTTAATGCGATGGGCATTGGGTCAAGAATTGATCATTTTGACCAAGTTGACTTTTTAATCCAAAAGTTGACTACGTTAGGTCGATGTGTTGGTCATTGAGTCAGGAATTGACCATTTTGACCAAAGTTGACTTTTGGTCGAAGATTGACTTATTAGATTGATGTGGTGGTCATTAGGTCGAAAATTGACTATTTTGACCAAAATTGACTTTTTGGTCAAAAGTTGACTTTAGTGATGGGTTGGTCATTAGGTCGAGATTGATCATTTTGTCGAAAGTTGACTTTTTGGTCGAAAGTTGACTATTGGTCGATGGGTTAGTCATTGGGTCGAAGTTGACCATTTTGACTAAAGTTATCTTTTTTGTCGGAGATTGAGCTTATTAGATTGATAATTGGTCATTAGATTAAAAGTTTTTATTTTGATCAAAATTGATATTTTAATGTCGAAAGTTGACACGTATTGGGGTCGATGGGGTGGTCATTGGGTCAGAAATTAACCATTTTGACCGAAAGTTGACTTTTGGTCGACAGTTGACATCTGGGTAAATTGGGTTGGTCATTAGGTAAGAAATTCGACTATTTTGAACAAAATTGTCTTTTTGGTAAAAAGTTGACACTATTGGATCGATGAGTTGGTCATTAGGTCGACGATTGATCATTTTGACGAAAATTGACTTTTTGTCGAAAGTTGACCTGTTGGGTCGATGGGTTGGTCATTAGGTCGAAGATTGACCATTTTGGCTAAAGTTGAGTTTTTGGTCGAGAGATTGACTTATTGGGTCAATGTGGGTGGTCATTAGGTTAAAAATTGATTATTTTTACCAAAATAGACTTTTTGGTGAAAAGTTGACCTATATGGTCATTGGGTCAAGTGATTGACTTATTAGGTCAGTAATTGGTCATTAGGTTAAAAATTGAATATTTTGACCAAAATTTAATTTTCGGTCAAAAGTTAACCTATTTGGTTAATGGGGCAGTCATTACGTCAGAAATTGACCTTTTTTAGTAAAGTTTACCTTTTAGTCAAAAGTTGACCTATTGGGTTAATGAGGTGGTCATTAGGTCAAAAATTGACTATTTTGGACAAAATTAACTTTTTCGTCAAAAGTTGACCTATTAGGCCAATGGGTGGTCATTGGGTCAAAAACTGACTTTTTTTTACCAAAATTGACATTTTCGTCAATAGTTGACCTATTGGGTCAACGAGGTGATCATTGGATCAGAAATTTACCATTTTGACCAAACTTGACTTTTTGGTCAAAAGTTGACCAATTTGGTAAATGGGATGGTCATTAGGTCAAAAATTGACTATTTTGACCAAAATTGCCTTTTTGGTAAAAAATTGCCTATTGGGTCAATGGGTTGGTCATTGAGTCAAGGATTGACCGTTTTGACCAAAGTTAAATTTTTAGTGAAAAGTTGGTCATTTGGGTCAATGGGTTGGTCATTGGGTCAATGATTGACCATTTTAACAAAAGTTGACTTTTTGGTCAGAGATTAACTTATTGGGTTAATTTTTGATCATTAGGTAAAAAATTTATTATTTTGACTAAAATTGAATTTTTGGTCAAAAGTTGACTATTTGGTCGATGAAGTGGTCATTAGGTCGGAGAAATTAACCATTTTGACCAAAGTTGACTTTTTGGTCGAAGGTTGACTTATTAGATCGATGAGGTTGATCATTTGGATCAACGATTGACCATTTTGCCTACAATTAATTTTTTAGGTCGGAGATTGACTTATTGGAGTCGATAATTGGTAATTAGATTCGAAGGTTGACCCACTAGTTCGATGGTGATGGTCATTGGGTTAGAAATTGACCATTTTGACCAATGTTGACCTTTTGAGTCGAAAGTTGACATATTGGGTGATGGGGTAGTCATTAGGTCGAAATTAACTATTTTGACCAAAATTAACTTTTTGGTCGAAAGTTGACTATTGGATCGATGGGTTGGTCGTTGGGTCGAATTGACCATTTTGACAATAGTGGACTTTTTGGTGAAAGATTGACTTAGTTGGATCTGATAGGTTGTTCATTGGGTCGAAATTTGAGTATTTTGACTAAAGTTGACTTTTTGCTCGAAAGTTGACTGTTAGAGTCGATGAGTTAGTCATTAGGTCAAAATTGATAATTTTGAACAAAGTTGACCTTTTTGGTTAGAAGTTGACTATTAGGTTGATGGGTTGGTCATTAGGTCAAGGATTGACCATTTCGACCAAATTTGACTTTTTGGTTAAAAGTTGACATGTTGGGTCGATGGGTTGGTCATTGGGTCGAAGATTGACCATTTTGACCAAAGTTGACTTTTTAGTCGGAGATTGACTTATTGGGTCGATAATTGGTCATTAGGTCGAAATTGACCATTTTGACGAAATTGACTTTTTGGTTAAAGTTGACCCTTTGGGTCAATGGAGGTGGTCATTGAGGTCGAAGGATTGACTATTTTGAGCAAAAGTTGACATTTTTGGTTGAAAAGTTAACATATTGGGTTAATGGGTTGGTCATTGGGGTCGAAAATTGACCATTTTGACCGAAAGTTGACTTTTTGGTCGAAAGTTGACCTATTGGATCGATGGGTTGGTCATTAGGTCGAAGATTGACCATTTTGACGAAAGTTGACTTTTTGGTCAAAAGTTGAACTTTTGGGTTATAGGGTGATCATTAGGTCGAATTTGATTTTTTGACCGAAATTGACTTTTAGGTCGAAGGTTGACCTATTGGGTCAGTGGGTTAAGGTTTAACGATTTTGACCAGAAGTTGACTTTCTGGTGAGAGATTGACTCAATGGGTCAATAATTGGTCACTAGGTCAAAAATTGATTATTTTGACCAAAATTAAATTTTTGGTCAAAAGTTGACCCATTGGGTTAATGAGGTGGTCTTTATGTCAGAAATTGACCATTTTGACCAAAGTTGACTTTTTGGTCAAAAGTAGACCTATTACGTCAAGGGTTTGGTCATTGGGTTAGAAATTGAACATTTTGACCAAACATGACTTTTGGTCAAAAGTTGACCTATTGTGTCAACGGGTTGGTCATTGGGTCAATGATTGACCATTTTGACCAAAGTTGACTTTTTAATCAGAGATTGACTTATTGGGTCAATAATTCGTCATTAGGTCAAAAATTGACCATTTTGACCAAAATTAAATTTTTGGTTAAAAGTTGGCCCATTGAGTCGATGGGGTTATCATTGGGTCAGAAATTTACCATTTTGACCAAAATTAAATTTTTGGTTAAAAGTTGGCCCATTGAGTCGATGGGGTTATCATTGGGTCAGAAATTGACCATTTTGACCAAAGTTAACTTTCTAGTCGAAAGTTGACCTATTGGGTTGACGGGGTGGTCATTGGGTCGAAAATTCATTATTTTGACCAAAAATGACTTTTTAGTCGAAAATGTTTACTTATTGGGCCATTGGGTTGGTCATTGGGTCAAGGATTGACCATTTTGACCAAAGTTGACTTTTTTGTCAGAGATTGGCTTTTGGGTCAATAATTAATCATTAGGTTATAAATTGTCTATTTTGACCAAAATTGATTTTTTGGTCAAAAGTTGGTCTCTAGGGTTAGTGGGTTGGTCATTGGGTTAAAATTTGACCATTTTCATGAAAGTTGACTTTTTGCTCAAAAGTTAACCTATAAGGTCAATGGGGTGGTCATTAGGTCAAAAATTGAAAATTTTGACCAAAATTGACCTTTTAGTTAGACGTTGACTTATTGGGTTAATGGGTTGGTCAATGGGTTGGTCAAAATAGTGTCAATGGGCTGGTCATTGGGTCAATAGGTTGATCGTTTTTACAAAGTTCATTTTATGGGGAAAAGTTGACAATTTGGGTCAATGGGTTGGTCATTTGGTCAATGATAGACCCTTTTGACAAAAGTTAACTTTTTGGTTAGAGATTAACTTATTGGGTTAAGTATTGGTCATTAGGTAAAAAATTGACTATTTTGACCAAAATTGAATTTTTGGTCAAAAGTTGACCTATTTAATCAATAAGGTAGTCATTGGGTCAGAAATTAACCATTTTGACCAAAGTTGACTTTTTGGTCAAGAGTTTACCTATTGGGTCAATGGGGTGATTATTGGGATAAGGATTGACTATTTTGCCCACAATTAACTTTTTGGTCGGAGATTGACTTATTGGGTCAATAATTGGTCATTAGATCAATAGTTGACCCACTAGTTCAGGTCATTGGGTCAGAAATTAACTATTTCGACCAAAGTTGACTTTTTGGTCAAAAGTTGACATATTGGTTTAATCGGGTAGTTATTAAGTTAAAATCTGACTATTTTGACCAAAATTGATTTTTTCGTTAAAAGTTTACCTATTGGGTCAATGGGTTGGTTATTCGGTCAAAAATAGACCATTTTGACCAAAGTGGACTTTTTGGTCAGAGATTGACTTATTAGATCAATAATTGTTCATTAGGTTAAAAATTGAGTATTTTGACCAAAATTGACATTTTCGTCAAAAGTTGACCAATCAGATCAATAGGTTTGTCATTGGGTCGAAAATTGATCTTTTGACCAATGTTAACTTTTTTTGTAAAAAGTTGACCAATTGGGTAAATGGGTTGGTCATTGGGTCATAAATTGACCATTTTAACCGAAGTATGGGGTGGTCATTAGGTAAAAAATTGACTATTTTGACCAAAATTGACTTTTTTGTCAAAAGTTGACCTACTGGTTTGGTCAATAATTATTCATTAGGTCAAAAATTGACTATTTTGACCAAAATTGAATTTTTGCTCAAAAGTTGACCCATTGAGTCAACGGTGTGGTCATTAGGTCATAAATTGACCATTTTGACCAAAGTTGACTTTTTGGTCAAAAATTGACCTATTTGGTCAATGAGTTGGTCATTAGGTCAAGAATTGACCAAAAATGACTTTTTGGTCAAAAGTTGACCTATTGGGTCAATGGGTTGGTCATTGAATCAAAAATCGACCATTTATACCAAAATTACCTTTTTGGTCAAAAGTTGTCCTATTGGGTCAATGGGTGGTCAATAGGTCAAAAATTGACTATTTTAACCAAAATTGACTTTTTGGTTAAAAGTTGACCTATTGTGTTAATGGGTTTTTTATTGGGTCAAGGATTGACCATTTCGACCTAAGTTGTCTTTTTGCTCAAAAGTTGACCAATTAGGTCAAAGGGTTGTTTAATGAGTAAAGGATTGGCCATTTTGACAAAAGTTGTCTTTTTGGTCAGAGATTGACTTATTGAGTCAATAATTGTCATTAATTCAATTGACTATTTTGACCAAATTTAACATTTTTGTCAAAAGTTGACCTATTAGGTGAATGGGTTGGTCATTGGATCGAGGAATGAACATTTTGATCAAAGTTGACTTTTTTTGTCAAAAGTTAACCTATTGGGTCAATAATTGGTCATTAAGTCAAAAATTACCTATTTTGACCGAAATTGACTTTCTGGTCAAAAGTCGATCTATTGGGTCAGTGGGTTAGTCATTGGGTCGAGATTTGCCATTTTGACGAAACTTGACTTTTGACGAAAGCTTAACTTTTGGTCGAAGTTGACTGTTAGGTCGATGAGTGGTCATTTAGTTGAAAATTGACTTTTGACCAAAATTGACTTTTTGGTTAAATGTTGACTTATTGGGTCGATGGCGTGGTCATTAGGTCATGGATTTGACGAAGTTGACTTTTGGTCGAAAGTTGACTTATTAGGTCGATGGGTTGGTCATTGGATCGATGATTGTCCATTTTGACCAAAGTTGACTTTTTGGTCGAAGATTGACTTATTGGGTCGATAATAGGTCATTAGGTCGAAAAGTTGACTATTTTGAGCAAAATTGAATTTTTGGTCGAAAGTTGATCTGTAGATTGACGGGGTGGTTAGTCATTGGGTCGAAGATTTGGTAATTTTGACTAAAGTTGACTTTTTGGTCAAAAGTTGACTATTTTGACCAAAATTGACTTTTTGGTCAAAATTCAATCTATTGGGTCACTGGGTTGGTCATTGGGTCAATGGTTTACCATTTCGACCGAAGTTGACTTTATGGTTAAAAGTTGACTTTATTAGGTCGAAGGGTTAGTCATTGGGTCGAGATTGGTCAATTTTGACTAAACTTGAATTTTTGGTCAAAAGTTGACCTATTGGGTTAATGGAGTGGTCATTAGGTCAAAAATTGTCAATTCTAACCAAAATTAATATTTTGGTCAAAAGTTGACTGTTGGGTCGATGGGTTGGTCATTAGGTTGAGTATTGATCATTTTGGCCAAAGTTGACTTTTTGGTCGAAAGTTGACATATTGGATTCGATGGGTTGGTCATTGGGTCAAAAATTGACCATTTTGACCAAAGTTGACGTTTTGGTCAAAAGTTGACCTATTGTGTCAATGGGTGGTAATACGGTCAAAAACTGCTTATTTTGACCAAAATTGACTCTTTGCTTAAAAGTTGACCTATTGGGTTAATGGGTTGGTCATTGGGTCAAGGATTGACCATTTTGACTAAAGTTAACTTTTTGGTCGAAAGTTGACTTTATTAGGTCAATGGGTTAGTCATTGGGTCGATGGATTGACCATTTTGACCAAAGTTGACTTTTTGTTCAGAGATTGACTTATTGGGTCAATAATTGGTCATTAGGTCCAAATTAGAATACTTTGACCAAAATTGAGTTTTTCGTCAAAAGTTGAACCATTGGGTCAACGGGGTGGTCATTGGGTCAGATATTGACCATTTTGACCAAAGTTAACTTTTTGGTCAAAAGTTGACCTATTTAGTGAAAGAGTTGGTCATTGGGTCAAGAATTGATCATTTTAACCAAAGATGACTTTTTGGTTAAAAATTGACCATTTGACTATTTTGACCAAAATTGACTTTTTGGTCAAAAGTTGACTTATGGGGTCAATGGGTTGGTCATTGGGTTAAGGATTTACCATTTTGACCAAAGTTGACTTTTTGGTCAAAAGTGGACCTGTTAGATCGATGGGTTGGTCATTGGGTCGAGAAATTGACCATTTTAACCAAATCGACTTTTTGGTCGAAAGTTGACATATTGGGTCGATGGGTTAGTCATTGGGTCGAAATTGATCCATTTTGCCAAAATTGACTTTTTGGTCGAAAGTTGTCATATTAGGTGAATGGGTGGTCGTTAGGTCGACCAAAAGTTGACTTTTTGGTCAAAAGTTGACTGATTGGGTTAATGAGTTTGTCATTAGGTCGAGGATTAACCATTTTGACAAAGTTTACTTTTTGCTCGAAAGTTGATCAATTGGGTCAATGGGTTGGTCATTGGGTCAAAGATTGACCATTTTGACCAAAGTTGACTTTTTGGACAGAGATTGATTTATTGAGTCAATAATTGTTCATTAATTCAAAAATTATTAATTTTGACCAAAATTGACTTTTGGTCAAAAGTTGATCTATTTGGTCAATGGGTTGGTCATTCAGTCAAGGAATGACTATTTTGGCCAAATTTGACTTCTTTGTCAAAAGTTGAAAGATTAGGTCAATGGGTTAGTCATTAGGTCAAGGATTGACCATTCTGACCAGAGTTGACTTTTTGTTCAAAAGTTGACCTATTGGGTCAATGCGTTGGTCATTGGGTCAAGGATTGACCATTTTTACCAAAGTTGACTTTTTGGTCAGAAGTTGACCTATTGTGTCATTGGATCAAGGATTGACAATTTTGACCAAAGTTGACTTTTTGGACAGAGATTGACTTATTGGATCGATAATTGGTCATTAGGTCGAAAATTGACTTTCCTAACCAAAACTGACTTTTTGTTCAAAAGTTGACCTATTAGGTCAATGGGTTGGTCATTGGGTCAAGTAATGACCATTTTGACTAAAGTTGACTATTTTCTCAAAAGTTAAACTCTTGGGTTAATGGGTTGGTCATTGTGTTAAGGATTGATCATTATAACTTAGGTTGACTTTTTGGTCAGAGATTGACTTATTGGGTCGGAGCTGGTCGATTAAGTCGAAATATGACTATTTTTACCAAAATTGGCTTTTTGGTCAAAATTTGACCTATTTGGATAATGGGTTGGTCATTGGGTCAAGAATTGATCATTTTGACCAAAGTTGACTTTTTGGTAAGAAGTTGACCTATTGGGTCATTGGGTTGTTCATTGGGTCAAGGATTGACTATTTTGACCAAAGTTGACTTTTAGGTCAGAAATTGACTTATTGGGTCAATAAACTATCATTTGGTCAAAAATTGACTATTTTGACCCAAACTGACTTTTTGGTCAAAAGTTGATCAATTGGGTCAATGGGTTGGTCATTGGGTCGAAGAATGACCATTTTGACCAAAGTTGACTGTTTGGTCAAAAGTTAAACTGTTAGGTCAATGGGTTTGTGATTGGGTCAAGGATTGACTAATATGACCAAAGTTGATATTTTGGTCAAAAGTTGACTTATGGGGTCAATGGGATGGTCATTAGGTAAAAAGGTGACAATTTTGAACAAAATTGACGTTTATGTGAAAAGTTGATCTATTGGGTTAATGGGTTCTTCATTGGGTCAAGGATTGACCATTTTGATCAAAGTTGATTTTTTGGTCAAAAATTAACCAATTAGGTCATTGGGTTGATCATTGGGTCAAGGATTAATCATTTTGACGAAGTTGACTTTTTGGTCGAAGCTTGACTTGATTAGGTCAATAATTAATCATTAGGTCAAAATTTGACTATTTTGAACAAAATTGAATTTTTGGTCAAAAGTTGACTTTTTAGGTCATTGGGTTCGTCGAGTGGGTCAAAATTAACCATTTTGACCAAAGTTGACTTTTTGGTCGAAGTTGATCTTATTAGCTCGATGGGTTGGTCATATGGCTCGAGGATTGACCATTTTGACCAAAGTTGACTTTTTGGTCAAAAGTTAAACTATTGGGTTCATAGGGTGATCGTTAGGTCAAATTTGATTTTTGACCAAAATTGACTTTTAGGTCGAACGTTGACTTATTGGGTCGATTGGGTTAAGGTTTGACAATTTTGACCAAAGTTGACTTTTTGGTCAGAAGATTGACTCATGGGTCGATAAGTTGGTCATTTAGTCGAAAATTGATTATTTTGACCAAAATTAAATTTTTGGTCGAAAGTTGACATATTGGAGTTGATGAGGTGGTCATTTATGTCGAAATTGACCATTTTGACCAAAGTTGACTTTTTGGTCAAAGGTAGACCTATTTCGTCTAGGGTTTGGTCATTGGGTTAGAAATTAAACATTTTGACCAAACATGACTTTTTGGTCAAAAGTTGACCTATTTTGTGTCAATGGATTGGTCATTGGGTCAATGATTGACCATTTTGACCAAAGTTGACTTTTTGATCAGAGATTGACTTATTGGGTCAATAATTCGTCATTAGGTCAAAAATTGACCATTTTAACCAAAATTAAATTTTTTGTCAAAAGTTGCCTCATTGAGTCGATGGGGTGGTCATTGGGTCAGAAATTGACCATTTTGACCAAAATTAATTTTTTGGTTAAAAGTTGACTCATTGAGTCGATGGGGTTATCATTAGGTCGAAAATTGACCATTTTGACCAAAGTTAACTTTCTGGTCGAAAGTTGACCTATTAGGTCGACAGGATTGGTCATTAGGTCAAAAATTCATTATTTTGACCAAAATTGACTTTTTTGTCAAAAATTGACTTATTGGGTCAATGGGTTGGTCATTGGGTCAAGCATAGACCATTTGACCAAAGTTGACTTTTTGGTCAGAGATTGGCTTATTGGGTCAATAATTAGTCATTAGGTTATAAATTGTTTATTTTGACAGAAATTGATTTTTTGAGTCAGAAAGTTAATCTCATAGGGTTAGTGGGTTGGTCATTGGGTTAAAATTTGACCATTTTCATGAAAGTTGACTTTTTGCTCGAAAGTTAACCTATTAGGTCGATGGGGTGGTCATTAGGTCGAAAATTGAAAATTTTGACCAAAATTGACCTTTTAGTCGAACGTTGACTTATTGGGTCAGTGGGTTGGTCAATGGGTTGGTCAAAATAGTGTCAATGGGCTGGTCATTGGGTCAATAGGTTGATCGTTTTTACAAAGTTCATTTTTTGGGAAAAGTTGACCATTTAGGTCAATGGGTTGGTCATTTGGTTAATGATAGACCCTTTTAACAAAAGTTGCCTTTTTGGTTAGAGATTAACTTATTGGGTTAAGTATTGGTCATTAGATAAAAAACTGATTATTTTGACCAAAATTGAATTTTTGGTCAAAAGTTGACCTATTTAGTCAATAAGGTAGTCATTGGGTCAGAAATTAACCATTTTGACCAAAGTTGACTTTTTGGTCAAGAGTTTACTTATTAGGTCGATAGGGTGATTATTGGGATAAGGATTGACTATTTTGCCCACAATTAACTTTTTGGTCGGAGATTGACTTATTGGGTCAATAATTGGTCATTAGATCAATAGTTGACCCACTAGTTCATGTCATTGGGTCAGAAATTAACCATTTCGACCAAAGTTGACTTTTTGGTCAAAAGTTGACATATTGGTTCGATGGGTTAGTCATTAAGTTGAAAATTCGATTATTTTGACCAAAATTGACTTTTTCGTCGAAAGTTGACCTATTGGGTCGATGAGTTGGTTATTGGGTCGAAAATGAACCATTTTGACCAAAGTTGACTTTTGGTCGGAGATTGACTTATTAGATCAATAATTGTTCATTAGGTCGAAAATTGAGTATTTTGACCAAAATTGACATTTTCGTCGAAAGTTGACTATCAGATGAATAGCTTTGTCAATGGGTCAAAAATTGATCTTTTGACTAATGTTGACCTTTTTGTAAAAAGTTGACTAATTGGGTCAATGGGTTGGTAATTGGATCATAAATTGACCATTTTAACCGAAGTATGGGGTGGTCATTAGGTAAAAAATTGGCTATTTTGACCAAAATTGACTTTTTGTCAAAAGTTGACCTACTGGTTTAGTCAATAATTATTCATTAGGTCAAAAATTGACTATTTTGACTAAAATTGAATTTTTGCTCAAAAGTTGACCCATTGAGTCAACGGTGTGGTCATTAGGTCAAAAATTGACCATTTTGACCAAAGTTGACTTTTTGGTCAAAAATTGACCTATTTGGTCAATGAGTTGGTCATTAGGCCGAGGCTGACCAAAAATGACTTTTTGGTCAAAAGTTGACCTATTGGGCCAATGGGTTTGTCATTGAATCAAAAATCAACCATTTAGACCAAAATTACCTTTTTGGTCAAAAGTTGTCTATTGGATTGATGGGTGGTCGATAGGTCGAAAATTGATTATTTTAACCAAAATTGACTTTTTGGTTGAAAGTTGACTATCGAGTTAATGGGTTTTTTATTGGGTCGAGGATTGACCATTTTGACCTAAGTTGTCTTTTTGCTCGAAAGTAGACTATTGAGTCGATCGATTGTTGATGGTAAAGGATTGGCCATTTTGACAAAGTTATCTTTTTGATCAGAGGTTGACTTATTGAGTCAATAATTGGTCATTAATTCAATTGACTATTTTGACCAAATTTAACATTTTTTGTCAAAAGTTGACCTATTAGGTCAATAGGTTGGTCATTGGATCGAGGAATGACCATTTTGATCAAAGTTGACTTTTTTTGTCAAAAGTTAACCTATTGGGTCAATAATTGGTCATTAAGTCAAAAATTAACTATTTTGATCGAAATTGACTTTCTGGTCAAAAGTCGATCTATTGGGTCAGTGGGTTAGTCATTGGGTCAAGGATTTACCATTTTGACCAAACTGACTTTATCGACTTAAGCTTTTGGTCAAAAGTTGACCTATTGGGTCAATGAGTGGTCATTTGGTCAAAAATTGACTTTTTGACCAAAATTGACTTTTTGGTTAAATGTTGACCTATTGGGTCAATGGCTGGTCATTAGGTCATGGTTTGACCAAAGTTGACTTTTTGGTCAAAAGTTGACCTATTAGGTCAATGGGTTGGTCATTGGGTCAATGATTGTCTATTTTGACCAAAGTTGACTTTTTGGTCAAAGATTGACTTATTGGGTCAATAATAGGTCATTAGGTCAAAAGTTGACTATTTTGAGCAAAATTGAATTTTTGGTCAAAAGTTGACCGATTGGGTCAACGGGGTGGTTGGTCATTGGGTCAGAAATTGACCATTTTGACTAAAGTTGACTTTTTGGTCAATGGGTTTGTCATTAGGTCAAGGATTGACCATTTTGACAAAAGTTGCCCTTTTAGTCAGAGATTGACTTACTGGGTCAATAATTGGTCAATTAGGTCAAAAATTGACTATTTTGACCAAAATTGAATTTTTGGTCAAAAGTTAACTCATTGGATCAACGGGGTGGTCTTTGGGTCAGAAACTAACCATTTTGACCAAAGCTAATATTTTGTCAAAGGTTGACCTATTTGGTCAGTGAGTTTGTAATTTTGTCAAGAGATGACCATTTTGACTGAAGATGAATTTTTGGTCGAAAGTTGATCTATTGGGTCAATGGGTGGTCATTAGGTCAAAAATTGACTATTTTGACTAAAATTTACTTTTTGGTTAAAAGTTGACCTATTGGGTCAATGAGTTTGTCATTGGGTCAAGGATTGACCATTTTGACCAAAGTTGACTTTTTGGTCAGAGATTGACTTATTGGGTCAATAATTGGTCATTAGGTCAAAAAGTTGACTTTTTTGATCAAAACTGAATTTTAGTCGAAAATTTAACCCATTTGAATTGACGGGATTGGTCGATTAGGTACATAAATTGACCATTTTGATCAAAGTTGACTTTTTGGTTAAAAGTTGACCTATTTGGTCAATTAGTAATTGGGTCAAGAATTGATCATTTTGACCAAAGATGACTTTCTGGTCAAAAGTTGACCAATTGGATCTGATGGGTTGGTCGATGGGTCGAAATTGACCATTTTGACCAAAGTTGACTTTTTGGTTAAAAGTTGACTATTGGATCAATGGGTGATCATTAGGTCGAAGATCGATTATTTTGACCGAAACTGACTTTTGGTCGAAAATTGACCTATTAGGTTCAATGGGTTTAGTCATTAGGTCAAGGATTGCTCATTTTGTCCAAAGTTGACTTTTGTCAGAGATAGACTTTATGGGTGAATAATTGGTCTTTAATTCAAAATTTTACTATTTTGACCAAAATTGACTTTTTGGTCAAAAGTTAACCTATTTGGCCAATGGGTGGGTCATTGGGTTAGGGACTAATCATTTTGACCAAAGTTGACTTTTTGGTCAAAAGTTGACATTTTGGGTCAATGAGATGGTCATTGGGTCAAGGATTGACCATTTTGTCCAAAGTTAACTTTTTAGTCAAAAGTTGACTTATTGGGTCATTGGGTTTATCATTGTGTCAAGGATTGACCATTTTGACCAATGTTGACTTTCTGGTTAAAGATTGGCTTACTGGGTCAATAATTGGTCATTTGGTCAAAAATTGACAATTTTGACCAAAATTGACTTTTTGGTGAAAAGTTGACCTGTTGGGTCAATGGGTTGGTCATTGGGTCAAGGATTGACCATTTCGACCAAAGTTGATTTTTTGGTTAAAGATTGGCATAGTTGTCAAAAGTTGACCTATTGGGTCAATGAGTTGGTCATTGGGTCAAGGATTGATCATTTTGACCAAAGTTGACTTTTTGGTCAAAAGTTGATGTATTAGGTCAATGGGTTGGTCATTGGGTCAAGGATTGACCATTTTGACAAAAGTTGACTTTTTGGTCAGAGATTGACTTATTGGGTCAATAACTGGTCATTAGCTCAAAAATTGATTATTTTAACCAAAATTAAATTTTTGGTCAAAAGTTGACCCATTGGGTCAACGGGGTGGTCATTGGTTCAGAAATTGACCATTTTAACCAAAGTTGACTTTTTGGTCAAAAGTTAACCTATTTAGTCAATGAGTAGATAATTCGGTCAAGAATTGATCATTTTTACCGATGATGACTTTTTGGTCAAAATTTGATCTTATGGGTAATTGGGTTTGTGATTGGGTTAAAAATTGACCATTTTGACCAAAGTTGACTTTTTGGTCAAAAGTTGACCTATTACGTTAATGGGTGGTCATTAGGTCAAAATTAGTTATTTTGACCAAAATTAACTTTTGGTCGAAAGTTGACCTATTAGGTCAATGGGCTTGTCATTGGGTCAAGGATTGGCCATTTTGACCAAAGTTGACTTTTTGGTCAGAGATTGACTTATTGGATCAATAATTGGTCATTAGGTCAAAAATTGACTATTTTAACCAAAATTGAATTTTTGGACAAAAGTTAACCAATTAGGTTAACTGGGAGGTCATTGGGTCAGAAATTGATCATTTTTACCAAAGTTGACTTTTTGGTAAAAAGTTGACCTATTTGGTCAATGAGTTGGTAATTGGGTCAAGAATTGACCATTTTGACCAAAGACGACTTTTTTGTTCAAAAGTTGACCTATTATGTCAATGGGTTGGTCATTGGGTCAAAAATTGTCCATTTTGACCAAAGTAAACTTTTTGGCCAAAAGTTGACCTATTCGGTCAATCGTTGATCATTAGGTTAAAATTTGACTATTTTGACCAAAATTAATTTTTTGGTCAAAATTTGACCTATTGGGTCAATGGGTTTGTCATTGGGTCAAGGATTGACCACGTCAACCAAAGTTGACTTTTTGGTCAAAGATTGACTTATTGGGTCAATAATTGGTCATTAATTCAAAATTTGACTATTTTGACCGAAATTAACTTTTTTGTCAAAAGTTGACCATTTGGGTCAATGGGTTGGTCATTTTGACCAAAGTTCACTTTTTGGTTAGAGAATGGCTTTCTGTGTCAATATATGGTCATTTGGTCAACAATTAATAATTTTGACAAAAATTGACTTTTTTGGTCAAAAGTTGACCTATTGGATCAAATGAGTTGGTCCTTGACCATTTTGACCAAAGTTGACTTTTTGATCAAAAGTTGACCAATTGGGTCAATGGGTTGTTCATTGGTTCAAGGATTGACGATTTTGACCAAAGTTGACTTTTTTGGTCATTGTTTGACTTATTGAGTCAATACTTGGTCATTAAGTCAAAAATTGATTATTTCGGCCAAAATTAAATTTTTGGTTGAAAGTTGACCCATAGGGTCAACGGGGTGGTTATTGGGTCAGAAATTGAACATTTTGACCAAAGTTGACTTTTTGATCAGTAGTTGACCTATTTGTTCAATGAGTTGGTAATTGGATCACGAATTAACCATTTTGACCGAAGATGACTTTTTGGTCAAAAGTTGATCTATTGGGTTATGGGTTGGTCATTGGGTCAAAAATTGACCATTTTAACCAAAGTTGACTGTTTGGTCAAAAGTTGACCTATTGGGTCAATGGGTGGTCACTAGGTCGAAATTGATTATTTTGACCAAAATTGACTTTTTGGTCGAAAGTGGACCGATTGGGTTAATGGGTTTGTCATTGGGTCGATGATTGACCATTTTGACGAAAGTTGACTTTTCGGTCGGAGTTTGACTTATTGGGTCAATAATTGGTCATTAGGACAAAAATTGACTATTTGAACAAAACTGAAATTTTGGTCAAAAGTTAACTCATTGGGTCAACGGTGTGGTCATTGGGTCAGAAATTGACCAATTTGACCAAAGTTGACTTTTTGGTCAAAAGTTGACCTTTTTATTCAATTAGTTGGTAATTGGGTCAAAAATTAACCATTTTGACCAAAGTTGACTTTTTGGTCAAAAGTTGACTTATTGGGTCAATGGGCGGTCATTAGATAAAAAATTGACTATTTTGACCTAAATTGACTTTTTGTTCAAAAGTTGACCCTCTAAGTCAATGGGTTTGTCATTGGGTCAAAGATTGACCATTTTGAACAATGTTGAGTTTTTGGTCAGAGAATGACTTATTGGGTTAACAAATGATCATTAATTCAAAAATTGACTTTTTTGACCAAAATTAACTTTTTGGTCAAAAGTAGACCTATTAGGCCAATGGGTTGGTCATTAGGTCAAGGATTGATCATTTTGACCAAAGTTGACTTTTGGGTCAATAATTGACTTATTGGGTCAATAGGTGGGTCATTGGTACAAAGATTGACCATTTTGACGAAAGTTGACTTTTTGGTCAGAATTAGCTTACTGGGTCAATAATTGGTCATTTGGTCTAAAATTGAAAATTTTGGACCAAAATTGACTTTTTGGTCAAAAGTTGATCTATTGGGTCAGTGGGTTGGTCATTGGGACAAGGATTGACCATTTTGACCAAAGATGACTTTTTTGTCAAAAGTTGACGTATTGGGTCAAAGAGTTAGTCATTGGGTCAAGGATTAACCATCTTTACCAATGTTGACTTTTTGGTCAGAGATTGATTTATTGGGTCAATAATTGGTCATTAGGTCAAAAATTGAATATTTTGACCAAAATTAATTTTTTTTGTCAAAAGTTGACCTATTGGGCCAGAAATTGACTATTTTGATAAAAGTTGACTTTTTGGTCAAAAGTTGACCTATTTGGTAAATGTTGGTAATTGGGTCAAGAATTGACCAATTTGACCGAAGATGACTTTTTGGTCAAAAGTTGATATATTGGGTCAATGGGTTGGTCATTGGGTCAAAAATTGACCAATTTGTCCAAACTTGACATTTTGGTCAAAAGATGATTTATTGGGTTAACGGGTGGTCATTAGGTCAAAAGTTGACTATTTTGACCAAAATTGACTTTTTGGTCAGAAGTTGACCTATTAGGTCATTGAGTTTGTCATTGTGTCAAGGATTGACCATTTTGACAAAAGTTGACTCTTTGGCCAGAGATTGAGTTATTGGGTCAATAATTGGTCATTAGGTAAAAAATTACCTATTATGCCAAAATTTAATTGTTGGTCGAAAGTTAACACATTGTGTCAACGGGGTGACATTGGGTCAGAAATTGACCATTTTGACCAAAGTTGACTTTTTGGTCAAAATTTGACCTTTTTGGTCAATGAGTTGGTAATTGGGTCAAGAATTGACCATTTTGACCAAAGATGACTTTTTCCGACAAAAGTTGACCTATTGGGTCAATTGGTTGGTCATTGGGTCAAAATTTCACCATTTTAACCAAAGTTAACTTTTTGGTCAAAAGTTAACCTGTTAGATTCAATAGGTGGTCATGAGGTCGAATATGATCTATTTTGGTCAAAGTTGACTTTTAGTCGAAAGTTGACTGATTGGGTCGAAAGGGTTTGTCATTGGGTCGAAGATTGATTATTTTGACCAAAGTAGACTTTGTCACTGATTGAACTTATTGGGTCGAAAATTGGTCATTAATTCAAAATTGATTATTTTGATGAAAATTCACATATTGGTCGAAAGTTAACTGTTAAGTCAATGGGTTGGTCATTGGGTCAAGGATTGATCATTTTGACCAAAGTTGACTTTTTGGTCAAAACTTGACCTATTGGGTCAACGGGTTGGTCTTTGGGTCAAGGATTGACCATTTTGACCAAAGTTGACTTTTAGGTTTGACATTGGCTTACTGAGTCATTAATTGGTCATTAGGTTAAAAATTGACTATGTTGACCAAAATTGATTTTTTAGTCAAAAGTTGACTTATTGAATCAATGGGATGGTCATTTGGTCAAGGATTAACCATTTTGGCCAAAGTTGACTTTTTGGTCAAAAGTTGACTGTGGGTTTATAGGTTGGTCATGAGTGAAGGAGTGACCATTTTGACCTAAGTTCGCTTTTCGGTCGGAGATTGACTTATTGGGTCAATAATTGGTCATTATGTCAAAAATTGATTTTTTTTGCAAAAATTAAATTTTGGTCAAAAGTTGACCCATTGGGTCAACAGGGTGGTCATTTGGTCAGAAATTGACCATCTTGACTAAGTTGACTTTTTTGTCAAATGTTAACCTATTTGGTTAATGAGTTGGTAATTGGGTCAAGAATTGACCATTTTGACCGAAGATGACTTTTTGGTCAAATGTTGATCTATTGGATCAATGGGTTGGTCATTGGGTCAAAAATTAACCATTTTGACCAAAGTTGTCTTTTTGGTCAAAAGTTGACCTACTGGGACAATGGGTGGTCATTAGGTCAAAAATTGACAATTTTGACCAAAATTGACTTTCTGGTCAAAATTTGACTTATTGGGTCAATGGGTTTGTCATTGGGTTAAGGATTGACCATTTTGACCAAAGTTGACTTTTTGGTAAGAGATTGACTTATTACGTCAATAATTGGTCATTAGGTCAAAAATTTACTATTTTGATGAAAATTGAATTTTTTGTCAAAATTTAACCCATTGGGTCAACGGAGTGGTCGTTGGGTCAAGATTTAACCATTTTGACAAAAGTTGACTTTTTGGTCAAAAGTTGACCTATTTGGTGATTGAGTTGGTAATTGGGTCAAGATTTAACCATTTTGACCAAAGATTACTTTTTGGTCAAAAGTTGATCCATTAGGTCAATGGGTTAAAAATTCACAATTTTGACCAATATTAACTTTTTGGTCAGAAGTTGACTTATTGGGTCAATGGGTGGTCATTGGGTCAAAAATTAACTATTTTGTCCAAAATTCACTTTTTGGTCAAATGTTGACCAATTGGATCAATGGGTTTGACATTAGGTTAAGGATTGACCATTTTGACGAAAGTTGACTTTTTTGTTAGTGATTGACTTATTGGGTCATTAATTTGTCATTAATTCAAAAATTGACTATTTTGACCAAAATTGACTTTATGGTCAAAAGTGGACCTATTAGGTCAATGGGTTGGTCATTAGGTCAGGAATTGATCATTTTGACCAAAGTTGACTTATTAGTCAAAAGTTGACATATCGGGTCAATGTGTTGGTCATTGGGTTAAGGATTGACCATTTTGACCAAAGTTGACTTTTTGGTTAAAGATTGGCTTACTAAGTCAATAATTGGTCATTAGGTAAAAAATTGACTATTTCGACCAAAATTGACTTTTTGGTCAAAAGTTGACCTATTCGGTCAATTGGTTGGTCATTGGGTCAAGGAATGACCATTTTGACCAAGGTTGATTTTTCTTCAAAAGTTGACGTATTGGATCAAAAAGTTTGTCATTGGGTCAAGGATTAACCATCTTGACCAATGTTGACTTTTTGGTCAGAGATTGATTTATTGGGTCAATAATTGGTCATTAGGTCAAAAATTAAATATTTTGACCAAAATTAATTTTTTTGTCAAAAGTTGACCTTTTAGGCCAGAAATTGACTATTTTGACAAAAGTTGACTTTTTGGTCAAAAGTTGACCTATTTGGAAAATGTGTTGGTAATTGGGTCAAGAATTGACAAATTTTACCGAAGATGACTTTTTGGTCAAAAGTTGATCTATTGGGTCAATGGGTTGGTCATTGGGTCAAAAATTGACCAATTTGACCAAACTTGACATTTTGGTCAAAAGATGATCCATTAGGTTAATGTGTGGTCATTAGGTCAAAAGTTGACTATTTTGACCAAAATTGACTTTTTGGTCAAAAGTTGACCTATTAGGTCATTGATTTTGTCATTGGGTCAAGGATTGACCATTTTGACAAAAGTTGACTTTTTGGTCAGAGATTGAGTTATTGGGTCAATAATTGGTCATTAGGTCAAAAATTACCTATTATGCCAAAATTTAATTGTTGGTCGAAAGTTAACACATTGTGTCAACGGGGTGACATTGGGTCAGAAATTGACCATTTTGACCAAAGTTGACTTTTTGGTCAAAATTTGACATATTTGATCAATGAGTTGGTAATTGGGTCAAGAATTGACCATTTTGACCAAAGATGACTTTTTGGTCAAAAGTTGATGTATTAGGTCAATGGGTTGGTCATTGGGTGAAGGATTGACCATTTTGACAAAAGTTGACTTTTTGGTCAAAAGTTGACCTTTTTATTCAATTAGTTAGTAATTGGGTCAAAAATTAACCATTTTGACCAAAGTTGACTTTTTGGTCAAAAGTTGACTTATTGGGTCAATGGGCGGTCATTAGATAAAAAATTGACTATTTTGACCTAAATTGACTTTTTGTTCAAAAGTTGACCCTCTAAGTCGATAGGTTTGTCATTGTGATCGAAGTTGATCATTTTGAACGATGTTGAGTTTTTGGTCGAGAGAATGACTTATTGGGTTAACAAATTGATCATTAATTCGAAATTGACTTTTTGACCAAAATTAACTTTTTGGTCGAAAGTAGACTGATTAGGCCGATGGGTTGGTCATTAGGTCGAAGGATTGATCATTTTGACCAAAGTTGACTTTTGGGTCGATAATTGACTTATTGGGTCGATAGGTGGGTCATTAGGTACAAAGATTGATCCATTTTGACGAAAGTTGACTTTTTGGTCGAGAATTGACTTCGTTGGGTTCGATAATTGGTCATTTAGATTGAAAATTGAAAATTTTGGACCAAAATTGACTTTTTGGTCGAAAGTTGATCTATTGGGTCAGATGGGTTGGTCATTGGGACGAGGATTGACCATTTTGACCAAGATGACTTTTTTGTCGAAGTTGACGTATTGGGTCAAAGAGTTAGGTCATTGGGTCAAGGATTAACCATCTTTACCAATGTTGACTTTTTGGTCAGAGATTGATTTATTGGGTTAATAATTGGTCATTAGGTCAAAAATTGAATATTTTGACCAAAATTAATTTTTTTGTCAAAAGTTGACCTACTGGGCCAGAAATTGACTATTTTGATAAAAATTGACTTTTTGGTCAAAGTTGACCTATTTGGTAAATGTTAGTAATTAGGTCGAGAATTGACTGATTTGATCGAAAGATGACTTTTTGGTCGAAAGTTGATATATTGGATTCGATGGGTTGGTCATTGGGTCAAAAATTGACGATTTGTCCAAGCTTGACATTTTGAGTCAAAAGATGATTTATTGGGTTAACGAGGTGGTCATTAGGTCAAAAGTTGACTATTTTGACCAAAATTGACTTTTTGGTCAGAAGTTGACCTATTAGGTCATTGAGTTTGTCATTGTGTCAAGGATTGACCATTTTGACAAAAGTTGACTCTTTGGCCAGAGATTGAGTTATTGGGTCAATAATTGGTCATTAGGTAAAAAATTACTATTATGACCAAAATTTAATTGTTAGTCGAAAGTTAACACATTAGTGTCAACAGGGTGACATTGGGTCAGAGAATTGACCATTTTGACCAAAGTTGACTTTTTGGTCAAAAGTTGACCTTTTTGGTCAATGAGTTGGTAATTGGGTCAGAATTGACCATTTTGACAAAGATGACTTTTTCGACAAAAGTTGACTATTGGGTCAATTGGTTGGTCATTGGGTCAAAATTTCACCATTTTAACCAAAGTTAACTTTTTGGTCAAAAGTTAACCTATTGGGTCAATAGGTGGTCATGAGGTCAAAATATGACTATTTTGACCAAAATTGACTTTTTAGTCAAAAGTTCACCTATTGGGTCAAAGGGTTTGTCATTGGGTCAAGGATTGATTATTTTGACCAAAGTTGACTTTTTTGTCACAGATTGACTTATTGGGTCAAAAATTGGTCATTAATTCAAAATTGACTATTTTGACAAAAATTCACATATTGGTCAAAAGTTAACCTATTAGGTCAATGGGTTGGTCATTGGGTCAAGGATTGATCATTTTGACCAAAGTTGACTTTTTGGTCAAAACTTGACCTATTGGGTCAACGGGTTGGTCTTTGGGTCAAGGATTGACCATTTTGACCAAGTTGACTTTTAGGTTTGACATTGGCTTCTGAGTCATTAATTGGTCATTAGGTTAAAAATTGACTATGTTGACCAAAATTGATTTTTCAGTCAAAAGTTGACTTATTGAATCAATGGGATGGTCATTTGGTCAAGGATTGACCATTTTGGCCAAAGTTGACTTTTTGGTCAAAAGTTGACCTATTGGGTTTATAGGTTGGTCACTGAGTGAAGGACTGACCATTTTGACCTAAGTTCGCTTTTCGGTCAGAGATTGCCTTATTGGGTCAATAATTGGTCATTAGGTCAAAAATTGATTTTTTTTGCAAAAATTAAATTTTGGTCAAAAGTTGACCCATTGGGTCAACAGGGTGGTCATTTGGTCAGAAATTGACCATCTTGACTAAGTTGACTTTTTCTTCAAATGTTAACCTATTTGGTTAATGAGTTGGTAATTAGGTCGAGAATTGACCATTTTGACCGAAGATGACTTTTTGGTCGAATGTTGATCTATTGGATCAATGGGTTAGTCATTAGATTGAAAATTAACCATTTTGACCGAAGTTGTCTTTTTGGTCGAAAGTTGACTCTTTGAGATGATGGGTGGTCATTAGGTCAAAAATTGACAATTTTGACCAAAATTGACTTTCTGGTCAAAATTTGACTTATTGGGTCAATGGGTTTGTCATTGGGTTAAGGATTGACCATTTTGACCAAAGTTGACTTTTTGGTAAGAGATTGACTTATTACGTCAATAATTGGTCATTAGGTCAAAAATTTACTATTTTGACGAAAATTGAATTTTTTGTCAAAATTTAACCCATTGGGTCAACAGAGTGGTCGTTGGGTCAAGATTTAACCATTTTGACAAAAGTTAACTTTTTGGTCAAAAGTTGACCTATTTGGTGATTGAGTTGGTAATTGGGTCAAGATTTAACCATTTTGACCAAAGATTACTTTTTGGTCAAAAGTTGATCCATTAGGTCAATGGGTTAAAAATTCACAATTTTGACCAATATTAACTTTTTGGTCAGAAGTTGACTTATTGGGTCAATGGGTGGTCATTGGGTCAAAAATTAACTATTTTGTCCAAAATTCACTTTTTGGTCGAATGTTGACTGATTGGATCGATGGGTTTGACATTAGGTTAAGGATTGACCATTTTGACGAAAGTTGACTTTTGTTAGTGATTGACTTATTGGGTCATTAATTTGTCATTAATTAAAAATTAATTATTTTGACCAAAATTGACTTTATGGTCGAAAGTGGACCTATTAGAGTCGATGGGTTGGTCATTAGGTCGAATTGATCATTTGACCAAAGTTGACTTATTAGTCGAAAGTTGACATATCGGATTCGATGTGTTGGTCATTGGGTTAAGGATTGACCATTTTGACCAAAGTTGACTTTTGGTTAAAGATTAACTTACTAAGTCGATAATTGGTCATTAGGTAAAAATTGAGTATTTCGACCAAAATTGACTTTTTGGTCGAAAGTTGACCTATTCGGTCGATTGGTTGGTCATTGGGTCGAGGAATGACCATTTTGACCAAGAGTTGATTTTTCTTCGAAAGTTGACGTATTGGATCAAAGAGTTTGTCATTAGGTCGAGGATTAACCATCTTGACGATGTTGACTTTTGGTCGAGAGATTGATTTATTGGGTCGATAATTGGTCATTAGGTCGAAAATTAAATATTTTGACCAAAATTAATTTTTTTGTCAAAAGTTGACCTTTTAGGTCAGAAATTGACTATTTTGACCAAAGTTGACTTTTTGGTCGAAAGTTGACTATTTGGAAAATGTGTTGGTAATTGGGTCGAAAATTGACAAATTTTACTGAAGATGACTTTTTGGTCGAAAGTTGATCTATTAGATCGATGGGTTGGTCATTAGATTAAAAATTGACTAATTTGACCAAACTTGACATTTTGGTCAAAAGATGATCTATTGGGTTAATGTGTGGTCATTAGGTCAAAAGTTGACTATTTTGACCAAAATTGACTTTTTGGTCAAAAGTTGACCTATTAGGTCATTGATTTTGTCATTGGGTCAAGGATTGACCATTTTGACAAAAGTTGACTTTTTGGTCGAGAGATTGAGTTATTAGATTGATAATTGGTCATTAGGTCGAAAATTACTATTATGCGAAATTGAATTTTTGGTCGAAAAGTTAACTCATTGTGTCAATGGGGTGACATTAGGTCGAGAATTGATGCATTTTGACAAAGTTGACTTTTTGGTCAAAATTTGACATATTTGATCAATGAGTTGGTAATTGGGTCAAGAATTAACCATTTTGACCAAAGATGACTTTTTGGTCAAAAGTTGATGTATTAGGTCAATGGGTTGGTCATTGGGTGAAGGATTGACCATTTTGACAAAAGTTGACTTTTTGGTCAAAAGTTAACCTATTGGGTCAATAGGTGGTCATGAGGTCAAAAATTGACTATTTTGACCAAAATTGACTTTTGGTCGAAGTTGACTTATACAGGTCAAAGGGTTTGTCATTGGGTTAAGGATCGATTATTTTGACCAAAGTTGATTTTTGTCACGTGATTGACTTATTGGGTCAATAATTGGTCATTAATTCGAAAATTGACTATTTTGACCAAAATTAACTTATTGGTCAAAAGTTAACTGTATTAGGCCAATGGGTTAGTCGATTGGGTCGAGATTGATCATTTTGACCGAAGTTAACTTTTTAATTGAAACTTGACTAATTGGGTCGATGGATTAGTCATTGGATCAAGGATTGACCATTTTGACCAAAGTTGACTTTTATGTTTAAAATTGGCTTACTGAGTCAATAATTGGTCATTAGGTTAAAAATTGACTATTTTTACCAAAATTGATTTTTTAGTCAAAAGTTGACTTATTGAATCAATGGGATGGTCATTGGGTCGAGGATTGACCATTTTAGCCAAAAGTTGACTTTTTGGTAAAAAGTTGACCTATTGGGTTTATGGGTTGGTCACTGAGTGAAGGACTGACCATTATGACCTGAGTTCGCTTTTTGGTCAGAGATTGACTTATTGGGTCAAAAATTGGTCATTAGGTCAAAAATTGATTATTTTTGCAAAAATTAAATTTTGATCAAAAGTTGACCCATTAGGTCAATAGAGTGGTCATTGGGTCAGAAATTGACCATCTTGACCAAGTTGACTTTTTTTTCAAATGTTAATCTATTTGGTTAATGAGTTGATAATTAGGTCAAAAATTGACCATTTTGACCGAAGATGAATTTTTGGTCAAATGTTGATCTATTGGGTCAATGGGTTGGTCATTGGATCAAAAATTGACCATTTTGACCAAAGTTGTCTTTTCGGTCAAAAGTTGACCTACTGGGTCAATGGGTGATCATTAGGTCGAAAATTGACTATGTTGACCAAAATTGACTTTAGTCGAAATTTGACTTATTGGGTCAATGGGTTTATCATTGGGTCAAGGGTTGACCATTTTGACCAAAGTTAACTTTTTGGTGAGAGATTGACTTATTACGTCAATAATTGGTCATTAGGTAAAAAATTTACTGTTTTGACCAAAATTAAATTTTGTCGAAATTTAACCCATTGGGTCAACGGAGAGGTCATTGGGTCAAGATTTAACCATTTTGACCAAAGTTGACTTTTTGGTCAAAAGTTGACCTATTTGGTGAATGAGTTGGTAATTGGAGTCGAAGATTTAACCATTTTGAACAAAGATTATTTTTGGTCGAAAGTTGATCCATTAGGTCGATGAGTCGAAAATTCACAATTTTGATCGATGTTAACTTTTTGGTCGAAGTTGACTTATTGGGTCAATGGGTGGTCATTAGATCAAAAATTGACTATTTTGTCCAAAATTCATTTTTTGGTCAAATGTTGACCAATTGGATCAATGGGTTTGACATTGGGTTAAGGATTGACCATTTTGACGAAAGTTGACTTTTTTGTTAGTGATTGACTTATTGGGTCATTAATTTGTCATTAATTCAAAAATTGACTATTTTGACCAAAATTAACTTTATGGTTAAATGTTGACTATTAGGTCGATGGGTTGGTCATTAGGTCGGGGATTGATCATTTTGACCAAAGTTGACTTATTAGTCGAAAGTTGACATATCGAGTTCGATGTGATGTTCATTGGGTCAAGGATTGACGATTTTGACCAAAGTTGACTTTTTGGTTAGAGATTGGCTTACTGTGTCAATAATTAGTCATTAGGTCAAAATTTGACTATTTTGACCAAAAAAGACTTTTTGATCAAAAGTTGACCTGTTGGGTCAATGGGTTGATCACTGGGTCAGAAATTATCCATTTTAACAAAAGTTGACTTTTTGGCCAAGAGTTGACCTATTGAGTCAATTGGGTGGTCATTAGGTCAATAATTGACTATTTTGACCAAAATTGAATTTTTGGTCAAAAGTTGAGCTATTGGGCCAATGAGTTGGTCATTATTGTCAAAAATTGTCTATTTTGACCAAACCTGACTTTTTGGTCAATGGTTGACCTATTGGGTCAAAGATTAACCATTTTGACCATAGTTGACTTATTGGTCAAAAGTTGACCGATTGAGTCAATGGATTGGTCATTATGTCAAGGATTGACTATTTTGACCAAAGTTCAATTTTTGGTTTGAGATTAACTTATTGGATCATTAATTCATCATTAGGTCAAAAATTACCTATTTTGATCAAATTGAATTTTTGTTTAAAAGTTGACCCATTTGGTCAACGGGGTGTTCATTGGGTCAGAATTTGACCAAAGTTGACTTTTTGGTCAAAAGATGACATATTGGGTCAATGGGGTGGTCATTACGTAAAAAATTGACTATATTGACCAAAATTAACTTTTTGGTCAAAAGTTGACCTATTGTGTCAATGGTTTGGTCATTGTGTCAAGGATTGACAATTTTGACTAAAGTTCACTTTTTGGTCAAAAGTTGACCTGTTGAGTGAATGGGTTGGTCATTGGGTCAAGAATTGACCATATTGACCAAAGTTGACCGTTTCGTCAGAGATTAACTTATTGGGTCAATAATTGGTCATTATGTCAAAAATTGACTATTTTGGTTAAAAGTTGACTGTTGAGTCAATGGGTTAGTCATTAGGTCAAGGATTGACTATTTTGACTAATGTTGACTTTTTGGTCAAAGATTGTCTTATTGGGTCAATAATTGGTCATTAGGTAAAAAATTGAATATTTTGACCAAAGATGACTTTTTGGTCAAATGTTGACCTATTTTGACCAAAATTGAATTCTTGGTCAAAAGTTCACCCATTAGGTCAACGGGGTGTTCATTGGGTCAAAAATTGACCATTTTGACCAAAGTTGACTTTTTGGTCGACAGTTGAGCTATTTTGTTAGTGAGTGGGTAATTGGGTCGAAGTTGACAATTTTGACCAAAGTTGACTTTTGGTCAAAAGATGACCTATTGGGTTAATTGGTTAGTCATTAGGTTGAATGACCATTTTGACCAAAGTTGACTTTTTGGTCGAAAAGTTAACTATTGAGTCGATGGGTGGTCATTAGGTGAAAAAATGGCTTATTTTGACCAAAATTGACATTTTGGTCGAATCTTGACTGTTGAGATCGATGGGTTTGTCTTTGGGTCGAAGATTGACCATTTTGACATTAGTTAACTTTTAGTTCGAGAGATTGACTTATTGGGTCGACAATTGGTCGTTAGTTGAAAATTGATTATTTTGGTCATCGAGTCGAAAATTGTTATTTTAACCGATATTTTGGTCATTAATTCAAAGGTTGACTGTTTGGTCAACGAGTGGGTAATTGGGTAAAGAATTGACCATTTGGCGAAAGATGAATTTTTGGTCGAAAGTTGATCCATTGGATCGATGGGTTGAGTCATTAGGTCAAAGAATTGTCCATTTTACAAAAGTTAACATTCGATCAACAGTTGACATATTGGGTCAATGGGTGGTCATTCAGTCAAAAATTGACTAATTTGACCAAAACTGACTATTTGGTCAAAAGCCGACCTATTGGGTCAATTGGTATTTCAATGGTTCATGGATTGACTATTTTGACCAAAGTTGACTTTTTGGTCATAGAATGACTTATTGGGTCAATAGTTGGTCATTATGTCAAAAATTGACTATATTGACCAAAATTGAATTTTTGTCAAAATTTAATCCCTTGGGTTAACGGGGTGGTCATTGGTTCAGAAATTATCCATTTTCACTAAAGTTGATTTTTTGGTCAAAAGTTGACCTATTTGGTCAATGAGTTCGTAATTTGGTCGAGAATTGACCATTTTGACCAAAGATGTCTTTTTGGTCAAAATTTGACCTATTGGGTCAATGGGTTGGTCATTAGGTCAAAAATTGACCATTTTGACCAAAGTTAACTTTTTTGTCAAAAGTTGACCTATTGGGTCAATGAGTGGTCATTAAATCAAAAATTAATTATTTTAACCAAAATTGACTATTTGATCAAAAGTTGACCTATTGGGTTAATGGGTTTGTCATTGGGTTAAGGATGAACCATTTTGACCAAAGTTGACTTTTTGGTCAGAGATTGACTTATTGGTTCAATAATTGGCCATTAATTCAAAAATTGACAATTTTGACCAAAATTGACTTTTTGGTCAAACGTTGACCTATAAGGCCAATGGGTTGGTCATTGGGTCAAGGATTGATCATTTTGACCAAAGTCAAAGTTGACTTTTTGGTCAAAAGTTAACCTATTGGGTCAATGGGTTGGTCATTGGATCAAGGATTGGCAATTTTGACCATAGTTGGCTTTTTGGTCAGATATTGGCTTACCTGGTCAATAATTGGTCATTAGGTCAAAAATTGACTATTTTGACCAAAATTGATTTTTAGTCAAAAGTTGACTGTTAGAGTCGATGGGGTGGTTAATGGGTCGAGGTTTACCATTTTAACCAGAAGTTGATTTTTTAGTCGAAAGTTGACTGTTAGATCGATGGGTTGAGTCGTTGGGTTGAAGTTGACCATTTTGACAAGTAGACTTTTTGGTTTAAGATTGACTTATTAGATTGATAAATGGTCATTACGTCGAAAATTGATTTTTTAAATCAAAATTAAATTTTGTTTAAAAGTTGACCCGTTGGGTCAACGTGGTGGTCATTGGGTCAGAAATTGACCAATTTGACCAAGGTTGACTTTTGTTCAAAAGTTGACTTATTTACTCATTGAGTTGGTAATTGGGTCAAGTATTGACCATTTTGACCGAAGATGACTTTTTGGTCAAAATTTGATATATTAGGTCAATGGGTTAGTCATTGGGTCAAAAATTGACCATTTTGACCAAAGTTTACTTTTTGGTAAAAAGTTGACCTATTGGGTCAATGGGTGGTGATTAGGTTACAAATTGACTATTTTGACCAAAGTTGACTTTTTGGTCAAAAGTTGACATATTGGGTCAATGCGTTTGTCATTGGCTCAAGAATTGACCATTTTTACCAAAGTTGACTTTTGGTTTGAGTGTAACTTATTGGGTCAACAATTGGTCATTCGGTCAAAAATTGAATATTTTGACCAAAATCAAATTTTTGGTAAAAAATTAACCCATTTGGTCAACGGGGTGGTCATTGGTTCAGAAATTGACCATTTTGACCAAAGTTGACTTTTTGGTCAAAAGTTGACCTCTTTAGTCAATGAGCTGGTAATTGGGTCAAGAATTAACCATTTTGACAAAAGATGACTTTTTGATCAAAAGTTGACCTATTGGGTCAATGGGTTGGTCATTGGGTCAAAAATTAACCATTTTGACCAAAGTTGACTTTTTGGTCAAAAGTTAACCTATTGGGTCTATGGGTGGTCATAAAGGCCAAAATTTCACTATATTGACCAAAATTGACATTTTGGTTAAATATTAACTTATTGGGTCAATGGGTTTGCCATTGTGTTAAGGATTGGCCATTTTGACGAAAGTTGACTTTTTGGTTAGAGATTGATTTATTGGGTCAATAATTGGTCATTAATTCAAAAATTAACTATTTTGACCAAAATTGACTTTTTGGTCAAAAGTTGACCTATTAGGCCAATGGTTTGGTCATTGAGTCGAAGATTGATCATTTTGACCAAAGTTGACTTTTTGGACGAAGTTGAAATTTTGGGTCGATTGGTTGGTCATTAGGTCGAGAGTTGACCATTTTTACCAATGTTGACCATTTGGTCGAAGTTGCATCTTGGGTCAATAATTGGTCATTAGGTCAACGGGGTGGTCGTTGGGTTAGAAATTGACCATTTTGACCAAAGTTGACTTTATGGTCAAAAGTTGACCTATTTGGTCAATGAGTTTATAGTTTGGTCAAGAATTGACCATTTTGACAAATGATGAATTTTTGGTCAAAAGTTGACCTATTGGATCAATGGGTTGGTCATTGGGTCAAAAATTGACCATTTTGACCAAAGTTGACTTTTTGGTCAAAATTTCACCTATTGGGTCGATGTGTGGTCATAAAGTTCAAAAATTGACTATATTGACCAAAATGACTTTTTAGTCGAATGTTGACTGTTAGATTGATGGGTTTATCAGTGGGTCGAGGATTGACCATTTTAATGAGAAGTTGACTTTTTAGTTAGAGATTGACTTATTAGGTCGATAATTGTCATTAATTCGAAAATTAGCTATTTTGACCTAAATTGAATTTTTAGTCGAAGTTGACCTAATAGGCCGATAGGTCGGTCATTGGAGTCGAGGATTAACCATTTTGACCAAAGTTGACTTTTTGGTCCAAAGTTGACCTATTGGGTCAATGGGTTAGTCACTGGGTCAAGGATTGACCATTTTGACCAAATTAACTTTTTGATCAGAGATTAACTTCTTGGGTCGATATTTGGTCATTAGGTCGAAAATTGATTACTTTAACAAAATTAAATTTTTTGTCAAAAGTTGACCCATTGGGTCAACGGGGTGGTCATTGGGTCAGAAATTGATCATTTTCATCAAAGTTGACTTTTTGGTTAAAAGTTGACATATTTGGTCAATGATTTGGTAATTGGGTCACAAATTGATTTGTTTGATCGAAGATGTCTTTTTGGTTAAAAGTTGATATATTGGGTTAATGGGTTGGTCATTGAGTCAAAAATTGACCATTTTGACTAAAGTTGACTTTTTGGTCAAAAATTAACCAATTAGATTGATGGGTGGTCATTAGGTCAAAAATTGACTATTTTAACCAAAATTGAGTTTTTGGTCAAAAGTTGACCTATTGTGTCAATGGGTTTGTCATTGGGCAAAGGATTGTCCATTTTGACCAAAGTTGACTTTATGGTCAGAGATTGACTTATTGGGTTAATAATTCAAAAATTCTTGTTTTGACCAAAATTGACATTTTGGTTAAAAATTGACTTATTAGACGATGAGTTCGTCATTGGGTTCGATGATTGATCATTTTGACCAAATTTGACTTTTTGGTCGAAAGTTAACTATTAGGTCAATGGGTTGGTCATTTGGTCAAGGATAAACCATTTTGACAAAAGTTCACATTTTGGTCGGAGATTGGCTTATTAGGTCAATAATTGGTCATTGGGTCAAAAATTAACTATTTTGACAGAAATTGACGTTTTGGTGAAAAGTTGACCTATTGGGTCAATGGGTTTGTCATTGTGTCAAGGATTGACCATTTTGACCAAAGTTGACTTTTTGGTCAAAAGTTGACCTATTGGGTCAAATGCTTGGTCATTGGGTCAGAATTGACCATTTTGACCAAACTTTTTGATCAAAAGTTGACCTATTAGGTCAATGGGTTAGTTATTGGGTTAGAAATTTATCATTTTGACAAAATTTGACTTTTTGGGCAAAAGTTGACCTATTGGGTCAATGGGTTTGTCATTGGGTCAAAGATTAACCATTTTGACCAAAGTTGACTTTTTTTGTCAGGGATTGGCTTACTGGGTCAATAATTGGTCATTAGGTCAAAAAATGATTATTTTGACAAAAATTGACTTTTTAGTCAAAAGTTGACCTATTGGGTCAATGGGTTGGTTAATGATTCAAGGATTGACCATTTTGACCAAAGTTGTATTTTTGGTCAAAAGTTGACCTATTTAGGTCAATGAGGGACCATTAGGTCAAAAATTGACAATGTTTTAGCAAAATTGACTTTTTGGTCAAAAGTTGACCTATTGGGTCAATGGGTTGGTAATTGGGTCAAGGATTAACCATTTTAGCCGAAGTAAATTTTTTAGTCAAAAGTTGACAAATTGGGTAATGGGTTGGTCATTGGATCAAGGATTGACGCTTTTCACCAAATTTGACATTTAGGTCATGATGTCAGAAATTGACCATTTTGACCCAATTAGACTTTTTGGTCAAAAGTTAAACTTTTGGGTCAATGAAGTGGTCATTAGTTTAAAAATTGTCAATTTTTACCAAAATAGACTTTTAGGTCAAAAGTTGTCCTTTTGGGTCGATGAGTTGGTCATCGGGTCAAGGATTGACGCTTTTGACCAAAGTTGATTTTATGGTCAAAAGTTGACCTATTGGGTCAATAATTAGTCATTAGGTCAAAATTTGACTACTTTGACCAAAATTGACTTTTTGGTCAAAAGTTGACCTATTGGATTAATGGGTGGTCATTAGGTCAAAAAATGGACTATTTTGACCAAAATTGGCTTTTTGGTCAAAATTTGATATATTGGGTCAATGGGTTTATCCTTGGATCAAGGATAGACCTTATGACCAAAGTCGACTTTTTGGTCAGAGATTAACTTATTGGGTCAATAATTGGTCAAGAGGTCAAAAATTGACTATTTTGACCAAAATTGACTTTTTTGTTCAAAAGTTGACTTATTGGGTCAATGCGATGGTGACCAAAGTTGACTTTTTATTCAAAAGTTGACCTAATGAGTCAATGGGTTGGTCATTGGGTCAAAAAATGACCATTTTGAGCAAAGTTGACTTTTTGGTCAAAAGTTGACTTGTTTGGTCAATTGGTAGTCATTAAGTCAAAATTTGACTATTTTAACCAAAATAGATTTTTTGGTCAAAAGTTGACCTATTGGATCGATGAGTTTGTCATTGGGTCGAAGATTAACCATTTTGACCGAAAGTTGACTTTTCGATCGGAGATTGGCTTATTGGGTCAATAATTGGTCATTAATTCAAAAATTAACTATTTTGACAAAAATTGGCTTTTTGGTCAAAAGTTGACCTGTTATGCCAATAGGTTGGTCATTGGGTCAAGGATTGATCGCTAGGACCAATGTTGACTTTTTGGTCAAACGTTGACCTATTGGGTCAATGGGTTGTTCATTTGGTCAAGGATTGACATTTTTGACAAATGTTGACTTTTTGGTCAGAGATTGGCTTACTGGGTCAATAATTGGTCATTAGGTAAAAAATTGACTATTTCGATCAAAAATGACTTTTTGGTCAAAAGTTGACCTATTCGGTCGATGGATTAGTCATTGGGTCGAGGAATGGACATTTTGACCGAGGTTGATTTTTTGTTGAAAGTTGACCGATTAGATCGATGGGTTGGTCATTGGGTCAAGGATTGACCATTTTGAGAAAAGTTAACTTTTAGGTGAGAGATTCACTTATCAGGTCAATAATTGGTCATTAGGTCAGAAATTAATTATTTTGACATAAATTAAATTTTTTGACAAAAGTTAACCCATTTTGTCAACGGGGTGGTCATTGGTTCAGAAATTGACCATTTTGACCAAAGTTGACTTTTTGGTCGAGATTGACTATTTGGTCGATGAGTCGGAAATTGAGTCGAGAATTGACCAATTTCTACGAAGATGACTTTTTGTTCAAAATTTGATCGATTGGGTCAATGGGTTGGTCATTGGGTTAAAAAATGAGCAATTTGACCAAAGTTAACTTTTTGGTCAAAAGTTGATCTATTAGGTTAAAGGGTGGTCTTTAGGTCAAAAATTGACTATTTTGACCAAAATTGACTTTTTGGGCAAAAGTTGACCTATTTGGTCAATAGATTTGTCATCGGGTCAATGATTTTCCATTTTGACCAAAGTTGACTTTTTGGTCAGAGATTGACTTATTAGGTCAATAATTGGTTATTAGGTTAAAAAATTGATTATTTTGATCAAAATTGAATTTTTGGTCAAAACTTAACCCATTGGGTCAACGGGGAGGTCATTGGGTTAAAAATTGACAATTTTGACCAAAGTTGATTTTTTTGTAAAAAGTTGACATATTTGGTCAATGAGTTGGTAATTGGGTCAAGAATTGGCCATTTGACCAAATATGACTTTTTGGTCGAAGTTGACCTATTGAGTCGATGGGTGGTCATTAGGTCGAAAATGGATTATTTTGACCAAAATTGACTTTTTGGTCGAAAGTTGACCTTTTGGGTCGATGGGTTTGTCATTGGGTCGAAGTTGACTGATTTGACGAAACATGACTTTTTCGTCGAGAGATTGACTTGCTTGGGTCGGTAATTGGTCATTAGGTAAAAAATTGATTATTTTAACCAAAATTGACTTTTTGGTCGAAAGTTGACTATTAGATCGATGGATTGGTCATTGGATTCGATGATTCATCATTTTGACCAAGGTTGACTTTTTGGTCAAAAGTTGACTTATTAAGTCATTGGGTCGGTTATTGGGTCGAGGATTGTCCATTTTGACCAAACTTGACTTTTTGGTCATAGATTGACTTATTGGGTCAATAATTGGTCGTTAGGTCAAAAATTGATTATTTTGACCAAAATTAAATTTTTTTTCAAAAGTTGACCTATTGGGTCAACGGGGTGGTCATTGGGTCAGAAATTGACCATTTTGACCAAAGTTGACTTTTTGGTCAAAAGTTGACCTATTTGGTCAATAAATTTGTAGTTGGGTCAAGAATGAACCATTTTGACCGAAGATGACTTTTTGGTCAAAATTTGATCTATTGGGTCAATGGGTTGGTCATTGTGTTAAAAATTGATCATTTTGACCAAAGTTGAATTTTTTGTCAAAAGTTGACCTATTGGGTCAATGTGTGGTCATTAGGTCAAAAATTGACTTTTTTGACCAAAATTGACTTTTTGGTCAAAAGTTGACCTATTGGGCCAATGGGTTTATCGTTGGGTTAAGGTTTGACCATTTTGACCAAAGTTGACTTTTTGGTCAGAAATTGACTTATTGGGTCAATAATTGGTCATTAGGTCAAAAATTGAATATTTTGACGAAAATTGAATTTTTGGTGAAAAGTTGACCAATCGGGTCAACGAGGTGGTCATTGTGTCAGAAATTGACCATTTTGACTAAAGTTGACTTTTTGGTCAAATGTTGAGCAATTTGGTCGATGAGTTGGTAATTGGGTTAAGAATTGACCATTTTCACCAATAATGACTTTTTAGTCAAAATTTGACCTATTGGGTCAATGGGTAAAAAATTGACCATTTTTTACTAAAGGCGACTTTTTGGTCAAAAGTTGACCTATTGCGTCACTGGGTGGTCATTAGGTCAAAAATTGACTATTTTGACCAAAATTTATTTTTTGGTCAAAAGTTGACCTATTGGGTCAATGGGTTTGTTATTGGGTCAAGGATTAACCATTTTGACCAAAGTTGACTTTTTGGTTGGAGATTGACTTATTGGGTTAATAATTGGTCATTAATTCAAAAAATGACCATTTTGACCAAAATTGACTTTTTGGTCAAAATTTGACCTATTTTGCCAATGGGTTGGTCATTGGGTAAATGATTGATCATTTTGACCAAAGTTAACTTTTTGGTCTAAGGTTGACCTATTGGGTCAATAGGTTGGTCACTGGGTCAAGGATTAACCACTTTGACCAAAGTTGACATTTTGGTCAGAGATTGGCTTACTAGATCAATAATTGGTCATTAGGTCAAAAATTAACTATTTTGACCAAAATTGACTTTTTGGTTAAAAGTTGACCTATTGGGTCAATGAGTGGTCATTAAGTCAAAAATTGCCTTTTTTGACCAAAATTGACTTTTTGGTCAAAAGTTGAACGATTGAGGCAATCAGTTTATCATAGGGTCAAAGATTGACCATTTTGACCAAATTTGACTTTTTGGTCATAGATTGACTTATTGGGCCAATAATTAGTCATTAGGTTAAAATTGATTATTTTAGCCAAAATTGAATTTTTGGTCAATAGTTAACCTATTGAGTCAATGAGGCGGTCATTGGGTCGAAATTAGTTATTTTGACCAAAGATGACATTTTGGTCAAAAGTTGACCTATTTTGACCAAAATTTAATTTTTGAGTCGAAATTTAACCAGATTGGTTCAACGGGGTGGTCATTAGGTCAAAAATTGACCATTTTGAGCAAAGTTGACTTTTAGTCAAAAGTTGAACTATTTGGTCAATGAGTTGGTAATTGGGTCAAGAATTGACCATTTTGACAAGATGACTTTTCGGTCAAAGTTGACTGATTAGAGTCGATGGGTCAAAAATTGACCATTTTGACTAAATTTAACTCTTTGCTCAAAATGGGTCAATGGGTGGTCATTAGGTCAAAAATTGACTTTTGACCGAAATTGACTTTTTGGTCAAAAGTTGACCTATTGGGTCAATGGGTTTGTCATTGGGTCAAGGATTGACCATTTTGACCAAAGTTGACTTTTTCGTCAGAGATTGACTTATTGGATCAATAATTGGTCATTATATCGAAAATTGATTATTTTGGTTATTTGGTCAAAAATTGACTATTTTGATCATAACTAAATTTTTGGTCAAAAGTTGACCCTTTGGGTCAACGGGGTCGTCATTGGGTCATAAATTGATCATTTTTTTACCAAAGTTCACTTTTTGGTCAAAATTTAATCTAATTGGTCAATGAGTATGTAATTGGATCAAAAATTGACCATTTTGACCAAAGATGACTTTTTTGTCAAAAGTTGATCTATTGGGTTAATGGGTTGGTCATTAGGTCAAAAATTGACCATTTTGACCAAAGTTGACTTTTCGGTCAAATAATTGACTTTTTTGTCAAAAGATGACCTATTGGGTCAATGGGTTTGTCGTTGGGTTAAGGATTGACTAATTTGATCAAAGTTGAGATTGATTTATTAGGTCAATACTTGGTCATTAAGTAAAAATTTGACTATTTTGACCAGAAGGGAATTTTTGGCCAAAGGTTAGCCCATTGAGTCAACGGGGTGGTCACTAGGTCAAAAATTGAACATTTTGACCGAAATTGACTTTTCGATCAAAAGTTGACTTATTTGGTCAATGAGTTGGTAATTTGGTCAAGAATTGACCACTTTGACCAAAATGACTTTTTGGTCAAAAATTGACCTATTGAGTCAATGGGTGGTCATTGGGGAAAAATTGACCATTTTGACCGAAGTTGACTTTTTGTTTAAAAGTTGACCTGTTGGGTCGATAGGTGGTCATTAAGTCGAAAATTGACTATTTTGACTAAAATCCACTATTTGGTCAAAAGTTGACTGTTGGGTCGATGGGATTGTCATTGAGTCGAGGATTGACCATTTTGTTGAAGTTGACTTTTTGGTCAAAGATTGACTTATTGGGTAAATAATTTGTCATTAATTCAAATATTGACTTTTTTTTAACAAAATTGACTTTTTAGTCAAAAGTTGACCTACGAGGCCAATGGGCTGGTTAATGGGTCAAGGATTAATCATTTTGGCCGAAGTTGACTTTTTGTTCAAAAGTTTAACCATTTTGAAAAAGTTGACTTTTTGGTCAAAAGTGTCTATTTGGTCAATGGGTGGTCATTATATCAAAATTTAACTATTTTGACCAAAATTGACTTGTTGGTCAAAAGTTAAACTATTGGGTCAATGGGTTTGTCATTGGGTCAAGGATTAACCATTTTGACCGAAGTTGACTTTTGGTCGGAGATTGTCTTCTTGGAGTCGATAATTGGTCATTATGTAAAAATTGACTATTTTGACCAAAAGTAAATTTTTGGTCAAAAGTTAACCCATTGGGTCAATGGGGTGGTCATTGGGTGGGTCAGAAATTGATCATTTTAATCAAAGATGACATTTTCGTCAAAAGTTGACCTACTTTGACCAAAATTGAATTTTTAGTCAAAAGTTAACCCATTGGGTTAACGTGGCGGTCGTTGCGTCCGAAATTGACCATTTTGAGCAAAATTGACTTTTTGGTCGAAAGTTGACCTATTTGGTCAATGAGTTGCTAATTGGCTCAAGAATAGACTATTTTGACCAAAGTTGACTTTTTGGTCAAAGTTGACCTATTGGGTTATGGGTGGTCATTAGGTGAAAATTTAACTATTTTGACCAAAATTGACTTTTTGGTCAAGGGTTGACCTATTAGGTCAATGGGTTTACCATTGGGTCGAGGATTGACCACTTTGACCAAAGTTGACTTTTTGGTCAGAGATTGACTTATTAGGTCAATAATTGGTCATTAATTCAAAAATTGCTATCTTGGTCATTAGATTAAAAATTGACTATTTTGACCAAAATTAAATTTTTGGTCAAAAGTTGACCCATTGTGTCAATAGGGTGGTCATTGGGTTAGAAATTGACCATTTTGACCAAAGTTGACTTTTTGGTTAAAAGTTAACCTATTTGTTCAATGAGTTCGTAATTAGGTCAAAAGTTGACCATTTTGACCTAAGATGACCTTTTGGTCAAAATTTGATCTGTTGGGTCAATTGGTTGGTCATTGGGTCAAAAATTGACAATTTTAACCAAAGTTAACTTTTTGTTCAAAAGTTGACCTATTGGGTTAAAGTGTGGTTATTCAGTGAAAAATTGACAATTTTGACCAAAATTGACAATTCGGACAAAAGTTGAACTATTGGGTCAAAGGGTTTGCCATTGGGTCAAGCATTGACCATTTTGACCAAAGTTAACTTTTTGGTCAGAGATTTACTTATTGGGTCAATAAATGGTCATTAATTCAAAAATTGACTATTGTGACCAAAATTGAATTTTTTGTCAAAAGTTGACCTATTAGGCTAATGGGTTCGTCATTGGGTTAAGGACTGATTATTTTGACCAAAGTTGGCTTTTTAGTCAAAAGTTGACCTATTAGGTCAATGGGATAGTCATTGGGTTAAGGATTGACCATTTTGACCACGGTTGACTTTTTAGGTCAATAATTAGTCATTAGGTCAAAAATTGACTATTTTGATCAAAATTAAATTTTTGGTCAAAAGTTAACCCATTAGATCGATGGGGTGGCCATTGGATCAGAAATTGACCATTTTGACCAAAGTTGACTTTTTGGTCAAATGTTGACCTATTTGGTCAATGAGTTCGCAATTCGGTAAAAATTGACCATTTTGACCAAAGATGACTTTTTTGGTCAAAAGTTGATCTATTGGGACAATGGGTTGGTGAACAGTCAAAAATTGACCATTTGACTATTTTGTCAAAAGTTGACATATTGGGTCAATCGGTGGTCATTCAGTAAAAATTTACTATTTTGACAAAAATTAGCTGTTTGGTCAAAAGTTGATCTATTGGGTCAATGGGTTTGTTATTGGGTCAATGATTAACTATTTTGACCAAAGTTGACTTTTTGGTCAGAAATTGACCTATTGGGGTCAATAATAGTTCTTTTGGTCAAAAATTGACTTATTTTGACCAAAATTGACTTTTTAGTCGAAAGGTTGGCCTATTAGGTCGATGGGTTTGTCATTAGGTCGAGTATTGACCATTTTGACCAAAGTTGACTATTTTGTCGAGAGATTAACTTATTTGGTCGAAAATTGGTGATTAGGTAAAAAATTAACTATTTTGACCAAAATTGAATTTTTGGTCAAAAGTTAACCCAATGGGTCAACTGCGTAGTCATTAGGTCAGAAATTGACCATTTTGACCAAAGATGACTTTTTGGTTAAAAGTTGACCTATTTTACTCCAAAATTAAATTTTTGGTCAAAAGTTAACTCATTGGGTCAACGAGGTGGTCATTGGGTTAGAAATTGACCATTTGACCAAAGTTTACTTTTTGGTCAAAAGTTGGCATATTTGGTCAATGAGTTGGTAATTAGGTCAAGAATTCACCATTTTGACCAAAGATAACTTTTTAGTCAAAAGTTGACCTATTGGGTCATTGAGTTGGTCATTGAGTCAAAAATTGACCATTTGACCAAAGTTGACTTTATAGTCAAAAGTTAACCTATTGTGATAATGGGTGGTCATTAGATTAAAAATTGACTATTCTGACCAAAATTGACTCTTTGTTCAAAAGTTGACCTATTGGGTCAATCGGTTTGTCATTGGGTCAAAGATTGACCATTTTGACCAAATTTAACTTTTTGGTCAAAAGTTGACCTATTTGGTCAATGAGTTGGTAATTGGTTCAAGAATTGACCATTTTGAGCAAAGATGACTTTTTGGTCAAAAGTTGATCTATTGGGTCATTGGGTAATAAAGTGTCTATTTTGACCAAAGTTGACTTTTAGGTCAAAAGTTAACCTATTGGGTCAATGGTTGGTCACTTAGTCAAAAATTGACTATTTTGACCAAAATTGACTCTTTGGTCAAAAGTTGACCTATTGGGACAATGGGTTTGTCATTGGGTGAAGGATTGACTATTTTCACCAAAGTTGACCTTTGGTCAGAGATTGAGTTACTGGGTCAATATTTGGTCATTTGGTCAAAAATTGACTATTTTGACCAAAATTGAATTTTTGGTCAAAAGTTAACCCATTTAGTGAACAGGGTGGTCATTGGCTTAGAAATTAACCATTTTGACTAAAGTTGACTTTTTGGTCGAGAATTGACTATTTGGTCGATGAGTTGGTAATTTGGTCGAGAATTGACTTTTTGACCAAAGATGATTTTTTGGGCGAAAAGTTGACCTTATTAGGCCGATGGGTTGGTCATTAGGTCGAAATTTAACCATTTTGATCAAAGTTAACTTTTGGTCGAAAGTTGACTGTTGGATCGATGGGTGATCAATAAATCAAAAATTGATTATTTTGACCGATAGTTCTATTTGGTCAAAAGTTTATCTATTAGATTCGATGGGTTTGACATTGGGTCGAAGGTTGATCATTTTGACTAAAGTTGACTTTTTGGTCGAGAGATTGACTTATTGGGTCGATAATTGGTCATTAATTCAAAAATAAACTATTTTGAACAAAATTGACTTTTTGGTCAAAAGTTGACCTATTAGGCCAATGGGTGGGTCATTGGGTCAAGGATTGATGATTTTGACCAATGTTGACTTTTTGCTCAAAAGTTGACATATTTGGTCAATGGGTTGGTCATTGGGTCAAGGATTGATCATTTTGACTAAAGTTGAATTTTTTATCAGAGATTGGCTTACTGGGTCAATAATTGGTCATTAGGTCAAAAATTGATTATTTTGACCAAAATTAATATTTTTGGTCAAAAGTTGACCTATTGGGTCAATGGGTTGGTCATTGGGTTAAGGATTGACCATTTTGACCAAAGTTGACTTTTTTGTCGAAAGGTCGCTTTATTGGGTCGATAATTGGTCGATTGGTGAAAAATTGATAATTTTTCCATGATTGTTTTTGGTTAAAAGTTGACTGTATAGGTCGATGGGTTGAGTCGATAGGTTAAGGATTGACTCTTTTGACCAAAGTTAACTTTTCAGTCAAAAGTTGACCTATTGGGTCAATGGGTTGGTCATTGGGTCGAGCATTAACCATTTTGACCAAAGTTGAGTTTTTGGTCAGAGATTGACTTATTGGGTCAATAATTGGTCATTAGGTAAAAAATTGATTATTTTGACCAAAACTGAATTTTTTGTAAAAAGTTAACCCTTTGGGTTAACGGGGAGGTCATTGGGTTAGAAATTGACCATTTTGACCAAAGTTTACTTTTCGGTCAAAAGATGTCATATTTGTTGATGAGTTGGTAATGGGTTGGTCATTGGGTCGAATGTTGACCTATTTTGACCAAAGATGATTTTATTGGTCAAAAGTTAACCTATTCGATAAGTGGGTTGGTCATTGGTTCAAAAATTGAACATTTTTTACCAAAGTTGACTTTTTGGTCAAAAATTGAACTATTGGGTCAATGGGTGGTCATTAGGTCAAAAATTGACTATTTTGACCAAAATTGACGTTTTAATCAAAAGCTGATCTATTTGTTCAATGGGTTTGTCATTGGGTCGAGATTGACCATTTTGACCGAAGTTATCTTTTTAGTCGAGAGATTGACTTATTGGATCGACAATTGGTCATTAATTGAAAATTAGTTATTTTGACCAAAATTGATTTTTGGTCGAAAGTTGACTTATTAGGTCGATGGGTTTGTCATTGAGTCGAGGATTGACCATTTTGACCAAAGTTGACTTTTTTGGTCGGAGATTGACTTATTGGGTCGATGACGGGTCATTAATTCGAAAATTGACTATTTTGACAAAAATTGACTTTTTGGCGAAAATTGACTATTAGGCGATGGTTTGGTCGTTGGTTCGATGATTGATCATTTTGACCAAAGTTATTTGTTTGGTCGAAGTTGACATATTGGGTCGATGGGTTGGTCATTGGGCGGATTGACAATTTTGACCGATTTTGTCTTTTCGGTCAAAAGTTGACCTATTTATGTCAATGAGGAGGTCATTAGGTCAAAAATTGACTATTTTGACCAAAATTGACTTTTTGGTCAAAAGTTGACCTATTGGGTAAATGTGTTGGTCATTGGGTCAAGTATTAACTATTTTGGCCAAAGTTGACTTTTTAGTCAAAAGTTGACAAATTGGGTCAATATGTTGGTCATTGGATCAAGGATTGACCATTTTCACCAATATTGACATTTAGGTGATTATGTCAGAAATTGACCATTTGTTACAAATTTGACTTTTTGGTCGAAAGTTGACCTTTTGGGTCGATGAGGTGGTCATTAGGTCAAAAATTAACTATTTTTATTAAAATTGAATTTTTCGTAAAAAGTTAACCCTTTGGGTTAACGGGGAGGTCATTGGGTCGAAATTGACCATTTTGACCAAAGTTTACTTTTTGGTCGAAAGTTGTCTATTTGTTCAATGAGTTGGTAATGGGTTGGTCATTGGGCCAAAAGTTGACCTAGATTGACCAAAGATGATTTTTTTGGTGGGACAAAAATTGAACATTTTTACCAAAGTTGGCTTTTTGGTCAAAAATTGAACTATTGGGTCAATAGGTGGTCATTAGGTAAAAAATTAAATATTTTGAGCAAAATTGACGTTTTAATCAAAAGCTGATCTATTGGTTCATTGGGTTTGTCATTGGGTCAAGGATTGACCATTTTGACCAAAGTTAACTTTTTGGTCAGAGATTGACTTATTGGGTCAACAATTGGTCATTAATTCAAAAATTGACTATTTTGACAAAAATTGATTTTTTGGTCAAAATTTGACCTATTGGGTTAATGGGTTTGTCATTGGGTCAAGGATTGACCATTTTGACCAAAGTTGACTTTTTTGTCGAGAGATTGACTTATTGGGTCGATGATTGGTCATTAATTCGAAAATTAACTATTTTGACCAAAATTAACTTTTTGGCGAAAATTTGACCTATTAGGCGATGGGTTGGTCATTGGTTCGATGATTGATCATTCGACCAAATTTGATTGTTTGGTCAGAAGTTGACCTATTGGGTCAATGTGTTGGTCATTGGGTCAAGGATTGACCATTTTGACCGATTTTATCTTTTTGTTAAAAGTTGACTTATTTATGTCAATGAGTTGGTCATTAGGTAAAAAATTGACTATTTTGACCAAAATTGACTTTTTGGTCAAAAGTTGACCTATTGGGTAAATGGGTTGGTCATTTGGTAAAGTATTAACCATTTTGGCGATGTTTGCTTTTTAGTCGAAAGTTGACGAATTGGGATTACGATGCTACTTTTATTTTCTATATGCGGCCTAAGCGGCAACTTCGGTCCGAGTGTGTGCGAGATAGAAAAAACTCTCATCATCATAACATCACTCCTTTCTTTAGTTATTGAGAAAGTAGCATCGACCTCATGCGTGCTGAGTTACGTGATCGATTTGCCACTGGCGGGGTCAGTGGCCGCTTTGGCATCCTTCATGCCAAATCCCAATCAAGGATTGACTATTTTCAACCTCCTTTCTTTAGTTCGTGAAGAGGGCTAGACAACTCTTAGAGGGATTTGGCATGAAGGATGCCAAAGCGGCCACTGACCCTGCTGGTGGCAAATTGACACAGAATTCAGGCACGCATGAGGTTGATGCTACTTTCTCAATAACTAAAGAAAGGAGTGATGTTATGATGATGAGAATTTTTTCTATCATGCTTTCAATATGTTGGTCATTGGATCAAGGATTGACTATTTTCACCAAAGTTGACATTTAGGTCATTATGTAAGAAATCGACGATTTGTTCCAAATTTGACCTTTTGGTCAAAGGTTCACCTGTTGGGTCAATGAGGTGGTCATTAGGTCAAAAATTTACAATTTTGACAAAAATTAACTTTTGGTCAAAAGTTGTCCTTTTGGATCAATAAGTTGGACGAGGATTGATTATTTTGAACAAAATTGACATTTTGGTCGAAAAGTTGATCGTTGGAGTCGATGGGTTGGTCATTGGGTCGAGGATTGACCATTTTAACCAAAGTTGACTTTTTGGTCGAAAGTTAACTTTATTAGGTCGATAATTGGTCATTAAGTTTAAAAATTACTAGTTTGACCAAAATTGTCTTTTTGGTCAAAAGTCGATATATTGGGTCAGTAGGTTGCTCATTGGGTCAAGGATTGACCATTTTGACCAAAGTTGACTTTTTAGTCAAAAGTTGACTTATTGGGTCATTTGGTCAAGGATTGACCATTTTGAACAAAGTTGACTTTTTGGTCAGAGATTGACTTATTGGGTCAATAATTGGTCATTTTGACAATAATTAAATTTTTTGTGAAAATTGACTCATTGGGTCAGCGGGGTGGTCATTGGGTCAGAAATTGACCATTTTAAACAAAGTTGACTTTTTGGTCAAAAGTTGACCTATTTGGTCAATGAGTTGGTTATTAGGTCGAGAATTGAACTTTTGATCAGAAGACGACTTTTTGGTCGAAATTTGATCATTTGGGTTAATGGGTTAGTCATTGGGTCGAAAATTAACCTTTTTGACGAAAGTTGGCTCTTTGGTCGAAAGTTGACTTATTGGATCAATTGGGGGTCATTAGGTCAAAAATTGACTATTTTGACAAAAATTGACTTTTTGGTCAAACGTTGACCTATTGGGTCTATGGGTTAAGGATTGAGCATTTTGACCAAAGTTGACTTTTTGGTCACAGATTGACTTATTGGGTCAATAATTGGTCATTAATTCAAAAATTGACTATTTTGACCAAAATTGACTTTTTGGTCAAAAGTTGACCTATTAGGCCAATGGTTTGGACATTGGGTCTAGGATTGATCATTTTGACCTAAGTTGACTTTTGGTCAAAAGTTGACCTATTGGGTTAATGGGTTGGTCATTGGGTCAAGGAGTGACCATTTTGACAAAAATTGATATTTTGGTCAGGGATTGGCTTACTGGGTCAATAGTTGGTAATTAGGTCAAAAATTGACTATTTTGACCAAAATTGACTTTTTGGTCAAAAGTTGACCTATTGGGTCAATGGGATGGGTGGTCATTAAGTCAAAAATTATCTATTTTGAACAAAATTGACTTTTTAGTCAAAAGTTGAACTATCGGGTCAATGGATTTGTCATTGGGTTAAGGATTGACCATTTGACCAATGCTGACTTTTTGGTCAGAGAGTGACTCATTGGCTCAATAATTGGTCATTAGGTCAAAAATTGATTTTTTTGACCAAAAATTATTTTTCAAAAGTTGACCCATTGTGTCACGGGGTGATCATTGGGTCAGAAATTGATCATTTTGACCAAAGTTGACCAATTTTGTCATTGAGTTGGTAATTAGGTCAAGAATTGACCATTTTGACTAAATATGACTTTTTGGCCAAATGTTGATCTATTGGTTCAATGGGTTGGTCTTTGGTTCAAAAATTGACCATTTTGACCAAAGTTGACTTGTTGGTCAAAAGTTGACCTATTCGGTCAATGGGTGGTCATTAGGTCAAAAATTGATTATTTTCACTAAAATTGACTTTTTGGTCAAAACTTGACCTACTGGGTCAATAGGTTTGTCATTGGGTCAAGGATTGACCATTTTTACCATATTTGACTTTTTGGTCAGAAATTGACTTATAGGGTCAAAAATTGGTCATTAGATCAAAAATTGAATATTTTGACAAAAATTGAATTTTTAGTCAAAAGTTTACCCATCAAGTCAACGAGGTGGTCATTGGGTCAGAAATTGACCATTTTGACCATAGTTGACTTTTTGGTCAGAGATTGACTTATTGGGTCAAAAATTGGTCATTAATTCAAAATTTGACTATTTTAGTCATTGGGCCAAAATTTGACTATTTTGACCAAAATTAAATTTTTGGTCAAAAGTTGACCCATTGGGTCAACGGGGTGGTCATTGGGTCAGAAATTGACCCTTTTGACCAAAATTGACTTTTTGGTCAAATGTTGACCTATTTGGTCAATGAGTTCGTAAAGGGTCAAAAATTGACCATTTTGACCAAAGATGACTTTTTGGTCAAAAGTTAATCTATTGGATCAATGGGTTGGTGACCGGTCAAAAATTGACCATTTTGACCAAAGTTGACTATTTCGTCAATAGTTGACCTATTGGGTCAATGGATGGTCATTCAATGAAATTACTATTTTATGAAAATTAGTATTTGGTCAAAAAGTTGATCTATTGTGTTAAAGGGTTTATAATTGGGTCAAGGTTTGGCTATTTTGACCAAAACTAATTTTTTGCCAAAAGTTATCCCATTGGGTGAACGAGATGGTCATTGGGTTAGAAATTGAACGTTTTGACCAAACTTGACTTTTTGGTTAAAAGTTGACCTATTTGATCAATGAGTTTGATAATTTGGTCAAGAATTGACCATTTTGACCAAAAATGACATTTTGGTCAAAAGTTGATTTATTGGGTCAAAAATTGACCATTTTGACTAAAGTTGACTTTTTGGTCAAAAGTTGACTTATTAAGTCAATGAGTGGTCATTAAGTCAAAAATTGACTATTTTGACCAAAATTCATTATTTGATCAAAGTTGACTTATTAGATTGATGGTTTGTCATTAGATCGCTGGATTGACCATATTTACCAAAATTGACTTTTTGGTCAGAGATTGACTTATTGGGTTATTAATTTGTCATTATTTCTAAAATTGACAATTTTGACCAAAATTAACTTTTTGGTCAAAAGTTGACTTTATTTAGGTCGAAGATTGAGCTTACTAGGTCAATAATTGGTCATTAGGTCAAAAATTGACTATCATGACCAAAATTGATTTTTTGGTCAAAAGTGAACTATTGGGTCAATGGGTTGGTCATTGGGTCAAGGTTTGACTATTTTGACCAAAGTTAACTATTTGTCTAAAGTTGACTTATTGGGTCATTGGGTTGGTCTTTGAGTCAAGGATTGACCATTTAGACCATAGTTGACTTTTTGGTCAGAGATTGCCTTATTGGGTTAATAAGTGGTCATTAGGTCAAAAATTGATTATTTTGACCAAAATTAAATTTTGGTCAAAAGTTGACCCATTGGGTCAATGGGGTTGTCATTGGGTCAGAAATTGACCATGTTGACCAAAGTTGACTTTTTGATCAAAAGTTGACCAATTTGGTCAATGAGTTGGTTATTTAGTCAAGAATTGACCATTTTGAACGAAGTTGACTTTTTGGTCAAAATTTGATCTATTGGATTAATGGGTTAGTCATTGGGTCTAAAATTGACCATTTTGACCAAAGTTGACTTTTTGGTCAAAAGTTAACGTATAGGGTCAGTGAGTGGTCATTAGGTCAAAAATTGACTATTTTGACAAAATTGACTTTTTGGTCAAAGGTTGGCGTATTAGGTTAATGGGTTTGTCATTGTGTAAAAGATTGTCCATTTTAACCAAAGTTGACTTTTTCGTCAGAGATTGACTTATTGGGGCGATAATTGGTCATTAGGTCAAAAATTGACTATTTTGACCAAAATTGAATTTTTGGTCAAAAGTTTACTCATTGGGTCAACGGGGGCGTCATTTGGTTAGAAATTGACCCTTTTGACCAAAGTTGACTTTTTTTGTAGAAAGTTAAAATATTTTGTCAATGAGTTGGTAATTCGGTCAAGAATTGACCATTTTGGCCAAAGATGACATTTCTTGTCATAAGTTGACCTATTGGGTTAATGGGTTGGTCATTGGGTAAAAAATTGACCATTTTGACCAAAGTTTACTTTTGGTCGAAAAGTTGACTTATTAGATTGATGGGTGGTCATTGGGTCGAAAATTGACTATTTTGACCAAAATTAAATTTTTGGTCGAAAAGTTGACTGTTGGTCAACTAGTTGGTAGTTGGGTCAATGATTGACCATTTTGACCGAAGATGATGTTTTGGTCGAAATTTGATCTTTTTGAGTCGATGGGTTGGTCATTGGTTGAAAATTGACCATTTTGAACAAAGTTGACTTTTTGGTCGAAAGTTGACTGTTAGATTCGATGGGTGGTGATTAGATCGAATTGTTATTTTGACCAATCGACTTTTTGGTCGAAAGTTGACCTATTTGGTCGATGGGTTTGTCATTAGAGTCGAGGATTGTCCATTTTGACTAAAGTTGACTTTTTGGTCGAGAGATTGACTTATTGGGTCAAATAATTGGTCATTAGGTCAAAATTGACTTATTTGACCAAGCTTGAATATTTTTGTCAAAGTTAACCCATTGTGTCAACATAGATGTCATTGGGTCGGAAATTGACCATTTTGGCCAAGATGACTTTTTGGTCGAAAGTTGTCTGTTAGAGTCGATGGGTTGGTCGATTGGTCGAGATTGACCATTTTGACCAAAGTTGACTTTTTGCGTCGGAGATTGACTTCTTGGTCGATAATTGATCATTAGGTCGAAAGTTAAGCTATTTTGACCGATATTGACTTTTTGGTCGAAAATTGACTGTTAGATTGATAATGGGTTAGTCGTTAGGTCGAAAATTGTCCATTTTGACAAAAGTTGACTTTTTGGTTAAATGTTGACCTATTGGGTCAATTAGGTGATCATTAGGTCAAAAATTGACTATTTTGACCAAAATTGACTATTTTGACCAAAATTGACTTTTTGGTCAAAAGTTGACTTATTAGACTGATGAGTTTGTCATTATGTCGAAATTAACTATTTTGACCAAAATTAACTTTTGGTCGAAAGTTGACTGATTGGGTCATTGTGTCGAAGATTGACCAGTTTGACCATAGTTGACTTTTTTGTCGAAAGTTGACCGATTAGATCGATGAGTTGGTCATTGGGTCAAGGATCGTACCATTTTGACCGAAGTTGACTTTTTGGACGAAGATTGACTTATTGGATCGATAAATGGTCATTAAGTCGAAAATTGATTTATTTTGACAAAAATTTAATTTTTGGAAGTTGACTGTTAGATTGATGAGGTGGTCATTGGGTCATAAATTGACCATTTTGACCAAAGTTAACGTTTTGGTCAAAAGTTGACATATTAGGTAAATGGGTGGCCATTAGGTAAAAAATTGACTATATTGATGGAAATTAGCTTTTCATTCAAAAGTTGACCTATTGTGTCAATGGGTTGGTCATTGTGTCGAGGATTGACAATTTTAACTAAAGTTCACTTTTGATCGAAGTTGACTTATTGGGTTAATGGGTTGGTCGTTGGGTCGAGATTAGTTATATTGATCGAAGTTGACTATCAGTCGAGAGATTGACTTATTGGGTAAATAATTTGTCATTAGATCGAAAATTAACTATTTTGACCAAAACTAAATTTTTGGTCGAAAAGTTGACCCGTTAGATCGACGGGGTGGTCATTTGGTCAGAAATTGACCATTTTGATCAAAGTTGACTTTTGGTGAAAAGTTGACATATTTGGTCAATGAGTTGGTAATTGGGTCAAGAATTGACCATTTGGACCAAAGATGACTTTTTGGTCAAAAGTTGATCTATTGGGTCAATGAGTTGGTCATTGGGCTAGAAATTGAACATTTTGACCAAACTTGACTTTTTGGTTAAAAGTTGACCTATTGGGTCTATGGGTTTGTTATCGGGTCAAGGATTGATCATTTTGACCAAAGATGATTATTTGATCAGAGATTAACTTATTGGGTCAAAAATTGGTGCTTAGGTTAAAAATTAACTATTTTGACCAAAATTGAATTTTTGGTCAAAATTTAACCCATTGGGTCAGAAATTGACCATTTTGACTAAAGATGACTTTTTGGTCAAAAGTTGACTTATTTTGACAAAAAATTGAATTTTGGTCGAAAGTTAACTGTTGGGTCAACGAGGTGGTCATTGGGTCGAAAATTGACCATTTTGACCCGAGTTAACTTTTTGGTTAAAAGTGACTGTTTAGTCGATGAGTTGGGAATTGGGTCGAGAGTGTCATTTTGACAAAAAATGACTTTTTGGTCAAAAGTTGACCTATTGGGTCAACGGGTTGGTCATTGGGTTAAAAATTGACCATTTTGACCAAAGTTGACTTTATGGTCAAAAGATGACCTATTTAGGTCAGTGGGTGGTCATTAGGTAAAAATTCTTATTTTGACCAAAATTGACTTTTTGGTCAAAAGTTGACCTATTGGGTCAATGGGTTTGTCATTAATTCAAGGATTGATCATTTTGACCAAAGTTGACTTTTTGGTCAAAAGTTGACACTTTGGGTCAAAGGGTTGGTCATTGGGTCAAGGATTGGCCATTTTGACGAAAGTTGACTTTTTGGTCAAAGATTGGCTTACTGGGTTAATAATTGGTCCTCAAGTCAACAATTGACTATTTTAACCAAAATTGATTTTTTGGTTTAAAAGTTGACCTATTGGGTCAATGGGTAGTCATTAAGTCAAAAAGTGACTAAATTGACCAAAATTGACTTTTTGGTCAAAAGTTGGCCTATTGGGTCAATGGGTTGGTCTTTGGGTCAAGGATTGACCAGTTTGACCAAAGTTGACTTTTTGATCAGATATTGACTTATTAAGTCAATAATTGGTTATTAGGTCAAAATTTGATTATTTTGACCAAAATTAAATTTTTGGTCAAAGTTGACTAGTTGGGTCAATGGGGTGGTTAATGTATCAAAAATTGACCATTTTGAACAAGGCTGAATTTTTGGTCAAAAGTTGACCTATTTGTTGAATGAGTTGGTAATTGGGTCAAGAACTAACCATTTTGACCAAAGATGACTTTTTGGTCAAAACTTGATTTGTTGGTTCAATGGGTTGGTCATTGGGTCAAAATTGACCATTTTGACCAAAGTTGACTTTTTGGTCAAAAGTTGACCTATTGGGTTAATGGGTGGTCATTAGGTCAAAAATTGACTATTTTGACCAAAATTAACTTTTTGGTCAAAAGTACACCTATTGGGTCAATGGGTTTGTCATTGGGTCATGGATTGACCATTTTGACCAAAGTTGACTTTTTGGTCAGAGATTGACTTATTGAGACAATAATAGGTCTTTAGGTCAAAAATTGACTATTAAAAGTTAACCCTTTGGGAGAACAGAGATGTCATTAGATTAGAAATTGACCATTCTAACCAATGTTTACTTTTTGGTCAAAAGTTTACCAATTTGTTCAATGAGTTAGTAATTCGGTCAAGAATTGACCATTTTGACCAAAGATGACTTTTTGGTCAAAAGTTGACCTATTGGGTAAATGGGTTGGTCATTGGGTAAAAAATTGACCATTTTGACCAAAGTTAACTTTTTGGTCAAAAGTTGACCTATCGGGTCAAAGGGTAACATTAGGTCAAAACATATCTATTTAAACCAAAATTGACATTTTGGTCAAAAATTGACCTATTGGATCAATGGGTTTGTCAGTGGGCCAAGAATTGACCATTTTGACCGAAGTTTACTTTTTGCTCAGAGATTGACTTATTGGATCAATATATGGTCATTAATGAAAAAATTTACAATTTTGACCAAAATTGACTTTTTGGTTAAAAGTTGACCTATTAGGCTAATAGGTTGATCATTGGGTGGTCAAGGTTTGATCATTTTGACTAAAGTTGACTTTTTGGTCAAAAGTTGACCTATTGGGTCAATGGGTTGGTCTTTGGGTCAAGGATTTACCATTTTGAACAAAGTTGACTTTTTAGTCAGAGATTGGCTTATTGGGTCATTAATTGGTCATTAGGTCAAAAATTTTCTATTTTGACCAAAATTGTCTTTTTGGTCAAAAGTTGACCTATTGGGTCAATGAGTTGGTCATTGGGTCAAGGATTAACCATTTTGACCAAAGTTGTCTTTTTGGTCAAAAGTTGACCTATTTAAGTCAATGAGACGGTCATTAGGTCAAAAATTCACAACTTTGATCAAAATTGACTTTTGGGTCAAATGTTGACCTACTAGGTAAATGGGCTGGTCATTGGGTCAAGGATTTACCATTTTGAACAAAGTTGACTTTTTAGTCAGAGAATGGCTTATTGGGTCAATAATTGGTCATTAGGTCAAAAATTGTCTATTTTGACCAAAATTGATTTTTTGGTCAAAAGTTGACCTACTAGGTCAATGGGTTGGTCATTGGGTCAAGGATTAACCATTTTGACCAAAGTTATCTTTTTTGTCAAAAGTTGACTATTTAAGTCGATGAGGCGGTCATTAGGTCGAAAATTGACAATTTTGATCAAAATTGACTTTTTGGTCGAATGTTGACTCTTCGGGTAAATGAAGTGCTAGTCATTGGGTCGAGGATTAACCTTTTTGGCCAAAGTTGCTTTTTAGTCGAAAGTTGACGAAATGGGTCGAAAAGGTTGGTCGTTGGAGCGAGATTATTTATTTTCACCTAAGTTGACATTTCTGCCATTGTGTCAGAAATTGACCATTTTGACCCAATTTGACTTTTTGGTCAAAAGTTGACCTTTTGGATCAATGAGGTGGTCATTAGGTAAAAAATTGATAATTTTGACTAAAATTGACTTTTTAGTCAAAAGTTATCCTTTTGGGTCAATGAGTTTGTCATTTGGGTCAACGATTGACCATTCTGACCAAAGTTAACTTTTTGGTCAAAAGTTGACCTATCGGGTCAATTGGTTGGTCATTGTGTCAAAGATTGACCATTTTGACCAAAGTTAGCTTTTTGGTAAAAAGTTGACCTATTGGATCAATAATTGGTCATTAAGTCAAAAATTTACTATTTTGACCAAAATTGACTTTTTGATCAAAAGTCGATATATTGGGTCAGTGGATTGGTCATTGGGTCAAAATAATCAATTTTTGACCTATTGACAATTTATTGACCCAATAAGTCAATCTCTGACCAAAAAGTCAACTTTGGTCAAATTGGTCAATCTTTCATTTTTGATTTCCTCTTATTATTTTTATCAATTATATATTTTCCTATATTATTTTTATCCATTATAGATAAAAGTTCTTCCTGCATCTATAACCTATAAAATTTTGTCTCAATATGGGTCCATTACGCTTCCTATTATATTAAAATACTGACCTGATATTATTATTACTGTTCTTCTCCTAGGATTTGATCCGTACGTCTTCGGTTCATGTTACATTCATCCTCGTGGCTTTCTAAAGATGACAAGGGTCGAACAATCGGACCACTCCCCTGCGTAACTACATCGAAAAGCGAAACACGGCTTTAATTCGTTTCTACCTTAAAGCGTAACTAAGAAAGTAACTGAAATGATAATAAACATTCAGCATTAAAAGATAACGGAAGCATAATAAGACATATATTAAAACAAACTTACAGACATAGACATATCGGAAGAAGATAATTAGCCTCGGAGGCTTGCACACATTACAATAGAGAAGAGAAGAGAAGAGAAGGTTTTTTCGAGATGCGAAAACTAGAGTAGGAGGTCCCTATTTATAAGAACAATACAATCTTACATAACTTCTATTTCATAGTTGGGAATCTTCATAGCTGGAAAGGCTCCATAATTGAGAATCTTCTTAGCTGGAAAGGCTCCGAATAATTGTACCACTATTTCTGAAAAGGTCTTCTTAATTGTTACGGCTCATGGCTCAAGGCGTCCTTTCTGATTAAAGTTTTTCTTAATTGTTACGGTTGGAATCTTTATTGCTGGAAAGCGTTCTTTATTGCTGGAAAGCGTCCTTTGTAAGGTTTGACGAATAATTGCAATCTCTACGTCTGGTTGGTACGTATTATACTTTTCCTGCTTGTAATTTGATACGTATTTCTTCAATGCTTTCTTTCTTCTGGCAATTGGAACATTTATGCGATTTATCCTTTTGTATTTTTTCGCAAAATAATTTCTTAGTCTCCTTGTTAACTGCAGCATAATTCTTCTTGAGAGTATTAACCCATTCAAGATAAAGGGCTTCATGTATCTTCCTTGTAGGCTGCTTACTGTGGTACGTAGATGAATAATTTATCTGATGAGTGGTATACCCAGAAATTTGTGGCATCAATCTTTTTAGTTTCTATCCATATTTGGTATAGGTCTTCTGCCGTTGACCGGGCATGCATAATTTCAGCTGGTTTGTATTTCGGAGTAAATGGTTCGCTACTAATTCCAATTTGAATAAGAGATATATTTCCACCGTCCGGATAAGTCTGATATAATTTCAAGAATATATTCCAATGTTTCAATATTTGATGAAAGGCATCAATCGCCTCAATAATTGGTTTGGGTAATTCTTTCAGAAGACTTTCATCTTCTAAATAGATCATTCGGATTAATCCGCATTTGTATAATTCTGATATTAATTTGACATCAGTATTTCCATAAATATATACTACTTGGTTTCTTCCAGCGGTGTGGAAGTATATTTGAGGATTTATACGTTCCTCATAGAATGATAGTTGCTGCCATTCATCTGAAATATCAGTAATTTTTTTGTTTTTTTCCTGGAGTATCTTTGAGTAGGTAGGAGTAGCTTCAGAGGAAATACTTCCTGCAGTGTTTACTTCTTTGGGGATTTCTTCTTCTTTATTTTTGCTAATTAAGAGATCTGCAAAATCTCTTATCTTTTTTAGTTCTGCGATAGAAGGCACTTCTTCACCAATGTTTTCTCCACATAGATAGTTCTTCAGCTTTCTTAATTCAATAAGTACATTGCTTGCAAGAGAAATCTCGCATTCTATTTTCCAGATTTGTAAATCCACAGTTTCTAAATATGAGTTCAATTCGAGACTGTACTTTTCATCGCTTTCGCATATTTCAGCCGTATCTTCTATTTCCATGTTTATTTCCTGCATAATTCACGTGATAATACATCAGCAAGATTATTTTTATTTCCTTCTATATATTCTATATCAAAATTATAGGCAGAAAACCAACTCTGCCAACGAATAAGTCTTTTATTGGGTAGAGAATCAACTATCTTACCTTTAATAAAAGAAATAGCTGTTTTATTATCTGTTCGTATTAAAAATATTTCATTTAAAAATATCTCAAATTTTTTGATGGCTTTTTTAATGGCTAATAATTCTTGATAATTTTGTTCGGTTTGAGTATATGTTCCAGAAGCATATCTACATAATAATTCTATTTTTTCCCTTCTTGCTTTAAGGATAGCTCCCCAAGAAATTTCAGAACTATCAGTTTCTATAATTAGGTAATCACCTTGTATTGGTAAGTGTAGCTTTGGTAAGTTCATACAAACCTCTTTAATTTGATTCAAGGCGTTAGTATCTTCATCATTCCAGTTCCAAGCTAAATTTTTCTTTAATTTTTTCTGTAATGGTGCTCTTAATTCGGCTAGGTTTTTTACAAATGCTTCGGCATAATTAACGCATCCTAAAAACCGTTGTAGGTCTTTCTGATTATTAATTTGTTTAAAATAATTTATTTTTGTTAGAATATGTTCCTGTAATTCAATCGAGCCTTGATTAATAATAAGTCCTAGGAAATTAATAGAGTTAACTAGAAATACAGCTTTCTTTTTGCTTAATACGATTCCATGTTTTTGCGCTCTTTGAGCAAGTATAGATAGATATTTCAAATGTTCGGTAATATTTTCACTGAATATTAAAATGTCATCAACATAAATTAAACAAAAATGAGATAGATCTTTAAATATATTATCCATCCTTCTCTGGAATATTTGTGGTGCGTTTTTTAACCCGAATGGCATTACATTCCATTGATAGTGTCCCTGTGGGGTACTGAAGGCCGTATATTCTTTACTATCTGGGTGCATTTTTATTTGCCAAAATCCTGATTTACAATCGAGCTTAGAAAACCATTTAGCATTTTTGATAAGATTAATTAATACTTCTTTGTTGGGTAGATAATATCAGTCAAATTTAGTGTTGTCGTTTAATTTTTTGTAATTTATAACTAACCTTGCTTTTCCTCTAACCTGTTCAGCGTGGTTTTTAACTAAAAAGGCTGGGCTACTATGTGGACTTTTACTTGATTCTATTAACTTGAGATTTAATAATTCTTTAATCTGTATTTGAAATTCGTTTTTATCTTCTAAATTATATTTCATAGGCTTTACTCTAATAATAAGAGCAGGATTAATAGGTTCTATGGATGCAAGCGGTTCGTCATTATTCCAAAATTCGAGTGGGTTTTCAGAAAATGTTTTGAATAAGGAATTAGCAAAGGATCTAAGTTGTTCCAGCTTAGAGGAGGATGAATTTATGCTATGTAAGCTTAATTCATTTGTAAATATGTTGGGAAAAGATTTTTTCATATTTTGATCTAATGGATAATCACCACGTTGGCTGCGGAATATTGGTTGTGTTGTATAGAAATTTGGATTTTGTATTATTGGACAATTGATTGAGTAACCTTGAGGGGTTACTAAGATTATGGAGTTTTCTGTTTGTGTAAATGATGAAAAAGATCTGAAGAAGTTATTTCCTAGTATTATGTCTGGTCCGTTTTCTTTTAGACACCATAGTTTTTCAACTTTTATTAAACTGGATGCTAGGTATATTAATTGGTTTTGCCAATATTGATTTATTGTTGTATTTCCATTAAATGTTTGTAGTAACAATGTTTGTGAATATAGTTGAATATGTTCTGGAATTATTAATTTTTTACATACTGTGATATCACTTCCTGTGTCGCATAGAGCGTGTACAGGTATAAGTTCATATGTTGGAATGTATAGTTCTAATTTAATGTAGCTATGGTAAAGTATTTCTTGGTAAAGTATAATTATCTATATTAGCATAATTATAAGTAAATGTTATGGTGTGTTGTTGTAGGAAATCCATTCCTACTAAAATTCGATTAGAATTTATATCATCTGTTAAGAATGTATGTTGGAAATCTATTCTTGTATTATTTATATCCCAAAATCCGTAAAGGATATTTGTTTCGTGAGTGCAAATATGTTGTTTTTGTAAATAATCTTGGTAGGTGTATGGTTTTTCTTTTAGGATTTTTAAGTTTTGTGGAATTAAATTTTGATCTATGTGTGATTTATGGGATCCTGTATCTAGAAGTATTTTGCATTTGTTTTCTGGTGTGATGTAGTATCCGAGAACTAATAATTGGTTGTTATTATGTTCTTTTAATTCAATAATTTGTCTGTGGAATATTTGCCTATTTTGGTCGAAAGATTTTCTTGGTGTTATTGTTAATGAGTTTTGATTTTCTAAATATGTAAGTTTAGGAAATGTTTGGTTTGTGCTGGTTCCTTCATCAAAGTTTAAAAATATGTTAGGTGTTGTAATGTCTAATTCTTGTACTTCTTCAGGCTGAATAGTTTGTCCGATGTTGGAAAAAATTGGATCTATGTGAAGAGGTATATTATGTGTTTTGAATGCTACTGTATTGTGTTGGTTGCTGTAAGCATAAGCTGCTTGATAAGTTATACTATAGACGGCGCTACCTTCCCTCATTTTTACTCTGTCTAATTTATGTCTTAGAGTTAGAGATCGATCGATATGTCTATCGTTTATATTAATGGCATAGTTTGGATGTAAATTAAATATTAATGTTTGATAACATAAATTGCCTTGTACTACTCCTAATAAAGCATCTTTTTTGGAATGTATAATTTGATCATCGTATATCCAAATTGTAATTGGGCTATCTATTCCTTTTCTGAAATAAGCTTTTATTAATATTTGGATCCCTCCAAAGAATATATGCTTATATTTTTCAGGGTTTTTTATTCTGTGCAGATCTTGTGTTTTTATTTGTTGATTGTAAAGTGGTATTTTAGTATTTCCTTCTGTCTGGATTATATCTATAGGGTGTTCACCTTGTCTAATACTATAGTGTATTGTTCTTTTCCATGAGAATACTGGCATATCAAAGCAATCTTTAGTTCCTAAAGATAACTTTCTTTTTCTTATTTTATTATATGACTCTTCAGATAGTGTTATATGTCTTTCGTATTCTATTGAGTCATCATTAGATATGTCAATGTGAGAATCTTTATTCATTTAATCAGAGTATAAATATTCGTCTATTTCATGGTCAGAGTTTAACATCTCTATCATATCATTTTCTGTTTCTGATAATTGATATAATTCTTCGTCAGTTTCAATATCTGAAAAATTGAAGATCGGTTCTAATTCATGCTCGTTAATGATTGAAACAGATGTGACATGGTTTAATTTATTCTTTTGTGGACATTTATTTGCATAATGTCCTTCTTTCTTGCAAATCCAACATCTATTTTTATTTTTATTGTTTGAATAATTATTTCTTTTTCTAAATGTTCTTTTGTTAGGATTAAAATATTTTTTGTTTATTTTTCTAAAGAATTTTTTCTTTTTATCTTTTGCAGAGCAATTACAGGTTTCTTTAGAAGTTGTGCATCCCCATTGATGAACAATTAAGTCAGATTTTTCGCAGCAAAGAGATTGTTTATATTTTTTATTTTGTTTATGTAGGTCAATGTACTGACAGGCTTGTGTCAACTTTTCATAGGCGAATTGTATACGACTTCCTAGGGTTGTATCGTCAGGATAGGCCTTTTTAAATTCTTGACTCCACAACATATTATAAGGTTCTGGTAATTTATAAAAATATGAATCTAAATACAGTGGTTTGTCTTTATCTAATATATCATAATAGAATTTCTGATAATCACAACTATATTCGTTGAGATAGCAGATGTTACAAATATTTAAATTTGTTATTTTTTGCTTAGCCGTATCAGCTTGAATTTTTCTTTTTTCTATCTCAGTATTATGAGCTAAATATCCTAAAAATTCACTTTTTAGGAAACTTCCATAAATATTTGGCCATCGCCCTGGGGTATTTATCGTTTCTGGGGCTTGACATATTCCTCTAATAGTCTGTCTTTGATCATCTTCAAGTCCAATAAACCATTTCCTTGCTATACCTGTTAACGTATTTTCTATGAATGCATGAGCATCTTCGCCTTTCAGATTGTAATTATAAATTGCTAAACTATTTTCTATGATCCATCTATCTATTATTTCAGTCACATCCTTAGTACAATCTAAGCTTAAATAAATTCCATGACCACTAATTGGTTCTGGTACATTATTTTTCTTCTCTGGTCTGTAAGTAGGAATGCGTTTAACAGTTGGAGGTAAATATCGTCTTGATGAGCTGGGGTTAGTTGGTTGATTTATAGTAGAGGTTATACTTTAAGGTTGATTGGTAGGTTGATTTATAGTAGATGAGCTAGGAGCATCTATAGAAGGATAGTTTTCTGGTCCTGCCATAAATTGGTGTTTAGTTAAAACATCTACTAAATATCTTATTTCATTTTCAGAAGGTGAGGGTTCATCAATATGGATAATTTCATTGACTCTAATGGCACCTTGTAAATTTCCTTGGGAGTTAAGTTTATTTATATTAGTCCAATTAAGAATTTCAGTATTATTTTCTATCTTTTTTAGATTACAACAGGTAGCTAGGATAGCTGCAGTAGCAACGTTATTATTTAATATCTGTTGATTCTGAAGTATTTTTGATCCCAATTCAAAAATATTAGAAGTGCTTTATGTGTTGGCTAAACTCTTAAATCGATTCTGAGTTAAATTTTTAAACATTTTAATTTTTTCTATTTGTTCTTGGTTTAATTCCATATATTAAAGATTTCGATATTTTGTTTATCTGCTGAATAAATTCCTAGCTCAATTTGTTGTTTTAAAATCATATAACTTAATACTATCCATTCGTTACTATTTCCTAATGGAGATTTTATATGAAAAGCATGTTCTTTTTGGAATACCTCTAATTGTTTATTTTTTATATTTATTTGAAGAACTTCACAGATTCTATTAAATTCGGTTTCTAAGAAGAATTTATTCAACATCTAATTTCTTTTCAATAAATTCGCTAAGTTCATTTATTATCAATCTTTTTTCTAATTCTTTTTCAATTATCCAATCTTTGACTTCATTTATTAAATTATTTCTCTTTAGATCTTTTTCTTCTCTTATCTGTTGTTCATAGGAACTAATGAATGTTTCATAAGACCAGCTAGGTGTACAAAGACATTTTTTATGTTTTGGACATATAAAAATAATAAGAGGAAATCAAGGATTGACCAATTTGACCAAAGTTGACTTTTTGGTCAGAGATTGACTTACTGGGTCAATAAATTGTCAATAGGTCAAAAATTGATTATTTTGGCTAAAATTAAATTTTTTGTAAAAAGTTGACCCATTGGGTCAACGGGGTGGTCATTGGGTCAGAAATTGACCATTTTGACAAAAGTTGACTTTTTGGTCAAAAGTTGACATATTGGGTCATTTGGGTTGTCATTAGGTAAAAAATTGACAATTTTGGCCAAAATTGACTCTTTAGTCAAAAGTTGACATATTAGGCCAATGAGTTGGTCATTATGTAAAAATTGACTATTTTGACCAAAACTAACTTTTGGTCAAAAGTTGACCTATTGGTTTATTGGGTCAAATATTAACCATTTTGACCATAAGTGACTTTTTGGTCAGAAGTTGACCGATTAGGTCAATGGGTTTGTCATTGGGTCATTGATTGACCATTTTGACCAAAGTTGACTTTTTGGTCAAAAGTTGACCTATTGGGTCAATGAATTGGTCATTGGGCAGAAATTGACCATTTGACCAAAGTTAACTTTTTGGTCAAATGTTGATTTATTAGATCAATTAGGTTGTCATTAGGTAAAAAATTGACTATTTTGATCAAAATTATTTTTTAGTCAAATGTTGATAAGATGGGTCATTAGGTTACGGATTGACCATTTTGACTAAGGTTGACTTTTTTGTCATAGATTGACTTATTGGGTCAATAATTGGTCATTACGTCAAAAATTGACTATTTTTATCAAAATTGAATTTTTGGTCAAAAGTTGACCCATTAGTCAATGGGGTGGTCATTGGGTCAGAAATTAACCATTTTGGCCAAAGTTGACGTTTTGGTCAAAAGTTGACATATTGGGTCAATAAGGTGGTCATTAGGTAAAAAATTGACTATATTGATCAAAATTGACTTTTTGGTCAAAAGTTGATCCATTATGTCAATGGGTTAGTCATTGTGTCAAGGATTGACTATTTAGACTAAAGTTCACTTTTTGGTCAAAAGTTGACCTATTGGGTCATTAGGTCAAGGATTGACCATATTGACAAAAAGTTGACCTTTTGGTCAGAGATTGTCTTATTGGGTCAATAATTGGTCATTAGGTCAAAAATTTATTATTTTGACCAAAATTAAATCTTTAGTCAAAAGTTGACCCATTGGGTCAACGGGTTGGTCATTGGGTCAGAAATTGACCATTTTGACTTTTTGGTCAAAGGTTGATCTATTTGGTCAATGAGTTGGGAAATGAGTCAAGAATTGACCATTTTGACCGAAGATGACTTTTGGTCAGAAGTTGATCTATTGGGTCAATGGGTTGGCTATTGGGTCAGAAATTCACCATTTTGGCCAAAGTTGAATTTTTTATCAAAAGTTGACCTTTTGGGTAAATGGGTTGGTCATTAGGTCAAGGATTAATCATTTTGACCAAAGTAGACTTTTTGGTCAGAGATTGGCTTACTGGGTCAATAATTGGTCATTAAGTCAAAATTGACTATTTTGACTAAAATTGACTTTTTGGTCAAAGGTTGACCTATTGGGTCAATGGGTGGTCATTAAGTCAAAAATTGACTATTTTGACCAAAATTGACTTTTTGGTCAAAAGTTAACTTATTAGGTCGATGGGTTTGTCATTGGGTCAAGGATTGACCATTTTGACCAAAGTTGACTATTTGGTCAGAGATTAACTTATTGGGTCAATAATTGGTGATTAGGTCAAAAATTAACTATTTTGACCAAAATTGAATTTTTGGTCAAAATAAAACCCATTGCGTCCACGAGGTAGTCATTGGATTGAGAATTGATAAATTTGACCAAATTTGACTTTTTTTTGTCAAAAGTTGATCTATTTGGTCAATGAGTTGGTAATTGGTTCAAGAATTGATCATTTTGACTAAGGATGACTTTTTAGTCAAAAGTAGACTTATTGGGTTAATTGGTTTGTCATTGGGTCAAAAATTGACCATTTTGACCAAAGTTGACTTTATGGTCAAAAGTTCACCTATTGGGTCTTTGGGTGGTCAATAGGTAAAAAATTGACAATTTTGACCAAAATTGACTTTTTGGTAATAAGTTGACCTATTGGGTCAATGGGTTTGTCATTGGGTCAAGGATTGACCATTTTGACCAAAGTTGACTTTTTGGTTAAAAGTTGGCCTATTTGGTCTTTGAGTTTGTAATTGGGTCAAGAATTGACCATTTTTACCAAAGATGATTTTTTGGTCAAAAGTTAATCTATTGGGTCAATTAGTTGGTCATTGGGTCAAAAATTGACCATTGTCACCAAAGTTGACTTTTTGGTCAAAAGTTGAACTATTGGGTCAATTGGTGGTCATTCAATAAAAAATTGTATATTTTGACCAAAATATACTTTTTGGTCAAAAGTTGACCTATTGGGTATGGGTTTTTCACGGGGTGAAAGATTGACCATTTTCGCCAAAGTTGACTTTTTTGTCAGAGATTGACTTATTGGGTCAACAATTGGTCATTCGGTCAAAAATTGACAATTTTGTGTAGAATTGATTTTTTGGTCAAAAGTTAACCCTTTGAGTCAACTGGGTGGTCTTTGTGTCAGAAATTGACCATTTTGACCAAAGTTGACTTTTTGGTCAAAAGTTGACCTATTTGGTCAATGAGTTGTAATTTAGTCAAGAATTGATCATTTGGACCAATATGATTTTTTGGTCAAAAGTTAATCTATTGGGCCAATGTGTTGGTGATTGGGTCAAAAATTAACCATTTTGACCCAAGTTGACTTTTTTGTCACAAGTTGACCAATTGGGTCAGTGGGTGGTCTTTGAGTCAAAAATTAATTATTTTGACCAATATTCACTACTTGGTCAAAAGTTGACCTATTGGGTCAATGGGTTTGTCATTGGGTCAAGGATTAACCATATTGCGCAAAGTTGACTTTTGGGTCAGAGATTGACATTTTGGGTCAATAATTGGTCATTAATTCAAAAATTGACAATTTTGACCAAAATTGACTTTTTGGTCAAAAGCTGACCTATTAGGCGAATGAGTTGGTCATTAGTTTAAGGATTGATCATTTTGACCAAAGTTGACTTTTTGGTCAAAAGTTGACATATTGGGTCAATGGGTTGGTCATTGGATCAAGGATTGACCATTTTGACCAAATTTAACTTTTTGGTCGGAGATTGGCTTGCTGGGTCAATAATTGGTCATTAGGTCAAAATTTGACTATTTTGACCAGAAATGATTTTTTTGGTCGAAATTTAACCTATTGGGACAATGGGTTGGTCATTGGGTCAAGGATTTACCATTTTGACTAAAGTTGACCTATTGGGTCAATCGATTGGTCATTGGGTCAAGGATTGACCATTTCTACCAAGGTTGACTTTTTGGTCAATAATTGACTTATTGGGTCAATAATTGGTCATTAGGTCAAAAATTTATTATTTTAACCACAATTAAATTTTTGGTCAAAAGTTGACCCATTGGGTCTACAGGGTGGTCATTAGGTCAGAAATTGACCATTTTGACCGAAGTCGACTTTTTCACCAAAAGTTGACCTATTTGGTCAATGAGTGGGTAATTGCATCAAGAATTAACCATTTTGACCGAAGATGAGTTTTTGGTCATAATTTGATCTATTGGGTTAATGGGTTGGTCATTTGGTCAAAAATTGACCATTTTGGCCAAAGTTGTCTTTTTGGTCAAAAGTTGACCTATTGGGTTAATGGGTGGTCATTAGGTCAAAAATTGACTATTTTGACTAAAATATACTTTTTGGTCAAAAGTTGACCTATTGGGTTAATGGGTTTGTCATTTGGTCAGGGATTGGCCATTTTGACCAAAATTGACTTTTTGGTCAGAGATTGACTTATTGGGTCAATAATTGGTCATTAGGTCAAAAATTGATTATTTTGACCAAAATAGAATTTTTGGTCAAAAGCTAACCCTTTGGGTCAACCGGGAGGTCAATGAATCAGAAATTGACCATTTTGACCAAAACTTACTTTTTGGTCAAAAGTTGACCTATTAGTTCAATGTGTTGGTAATTAGGTCAAGAATTGACAATTTTAACCAAATATGATTTTTTGGTCAAAAGTTGACTTACTGGGTCAATGGGTTAGTCATTGGATCAAAAATTGACCATTTTCACCAACGTTGACGTTTTGGTCAAAAGTTATCTTATTTGGTCATTGGGTGGTCATTAGGTCAAAAATTAATTATTTTGACAAAAATTGACTTTTTGGTCAAAAGTTTACCAATTGGGTCAATGGGTTTGTCATTGAGTCATGGATTGACAATTTCGACTAAAGTTGACTTTTAAGTGAGTGATTGACTAATTGGTCAAGAATTGGTCATTAAATAAAAAATTGTCTATTTTGGTCATTTGGTCAGAAATTAACTATTAGGTCAAAAGTTGACCCATTAGATTGACGGGGTGGTCGTTAGGTCGAATTGACCATTTTGACCAAAGTTGACTTTTTGGTCGAATGTTGAATTATTTGGTCGATGAGTTAGTAATTGGGTCAGAATTGATAGTTTTGACCAAAGATGACTTTTTGGTCAAAAGTTGATATATTGGGTCAATGGGTTGGTCATTGGATCAAAAATTGACCATTTTGACGAAAGTTGAATTTTTGGTTAAAAGTTGACTTATTGGGTCAATATGTGGTCATTAGGTAAAAAATTGGCTATTTTGACAAAAATTTACTTTTTAGTCAAAAGTAGTCATATAGGGTCAATGGGTTTGTCATTGGGTCAAGGATTGACCATGTTGGCCAAAGTTATCTTTTTTGTCAGAAATTGACTTATTGGGTAAATAATTGGTCATTAGATCAAAAATTGATAATTTCGACCAAAATTGTATTCATGGTCAAAAGTTAACCCATTGGGTCAACGAGGAGGTCATTGGGTCAGAAATTGACTATTTTAACTAAAATTGACAATTTTGATCAAAATTGTCATTTTGGTCAAAAGTTGACCTTTTGGGTCATTGGGTCAAAGATTGACCATTTTTACCATAGTTGACTTTTTGGTCAAAAATTGACCGATTAGGTCGATGGCTTGGTCATTGGGTTAAGGATTGACCATTTTGACCAAAGTTGATTTTTGATCGAAAGTTGACCTATTAGATCAATGGGTTGGTCATTGGGTCAAGGATTGACCATATTGACCAAAGTTTACTTTGTTGTCAAAGATTGACTTATTGGGTCAATAATTGGTCATTTGGTCAAAAATTGACTATTTTGGTCATTATGTCAAAATTTGATTATTTTGACCAAAATTAATTTTTTGGTCAAAAGTTGACCCCTTGGGCGGGGTGGCCATTGGGTCAAAATTTGATCATCTTAACAAAGTTGACTTTTTGGTCAAAAGTTAACCTATTTGGTCAATGAGTTGGTATTTGGGTTAAGAATTGACCTTTTTAAACGAGGATAACTTTTTGTCAAAATTTGATCTATTTGGTCATTGGATCAAAGGATTGACCATTTTGACCATAGTTAACTTTTTCGTCAAATGTTGTTTGATTGGGTCAATGGGTTGGTCATTAGGTCAAGGATTGACCATTTTGACCAAAGTTGACTTTTGGTCAGAGATTTACTTATTAGGTCAATAATTGGTAATTAGGTCAAAAATTGCGTATTTTGACCAAAATTGAATTTTTGGTCAAAAGTTGACCAATTGGGTCAATGGGGTGGTCATTGGTTCAGAAATTTACCATTTTGACCAAAGTTGATTTTTTTGTCGAAAGTTTACATATTGGATTCGATAGGGTGGTCATTTGGTAAAAAATTAACTATATTGAACAAAATTAACTTTTTGCTCTAAAGATGACTGTTGTGTCGATGGGTTGGTCATTGTGTCGAGGATTATCTATTTTGTCTAAAGTTCACTTTTTTGTCGAAAGTTGACTGTTAGGTCGATGGATTGGTCATTGGATCAAGGATTGACCATTTTGACCATAGTGGACCTTTGGGTCAGAGATTGACTTATTGGGTTCAATAATTGGTCATTGTGTTAAAAATTTACTATTTTTGTCAAAAGTTGACCTATTGGGTCTATAGATTAGTCATTGTGTCAAGGATTGACCATTTTGACCAAAGTTGACTTTTTGGTCAAAAGTTAACATATTGGGTTAATGGGTTAGTCATTAGGTCAGAAATTAACCTATTTAACCAAACTTGACTTTTTGGTCAAAAGTTGACATTTTGGTTTAATGGGGTGGTCATTAGGTCAATAATTGATAATTTTGACCAAAGTTAACTTTTTGGTCAAAAGTTAATCTATTGGGTCATTGGGTTGGTCATTAGGTGAAGGATTGACCATTTTGACCAAAGTTGACTTTTTGGTCAAAAGTTGACATCTTGGGTAAATGGGTTGTTCCTTGTGTAAAAGATTGAAAATTTTGACCAAAATTTACTTTTTGGTCAAAAGTTGATGTATTGGGTCAATGGGTTGGTCATTGGGTCAAAAGCTGGATTTTTTTGTCAAAAGTTGACCTTTTTGGTGAATTAGTTGGTAATTGGTTCAAGAATTAACCATTTTGACCGAAGATGACTTTTTGGTCAAAATTTGATTTGTTGGGTCAATGGTTTGATCATTGGGTCAAAATTGACCATTTTGACCAAAGTTGACTTTTTGGTTAAAAGTTGACATATTGGGTTAATGGGTGCTTCGATGGGTCGAAAATTAGTTATTTTGACCAAAATTGACTTTTTGGTCAAAAGTTGACTATTAGATTCGATGGGTTTGTTATTGGATTGATGATTGACCATTTTGACCAAAGTTGACTTTTTGGTCAAAAGTTGACCTATTGAGTAAATCAATGGTCATTAGGTCAAAAATTGACTATTTTTACCAAAATAGACTTTTTTATCGAAAGTTGACTATTAGGTCAATGAGGTTCATCATTTGGTTAATGCTTGATTATTTTGACCAAAGTTGACTTTTTGGTCCGAGATTGACTTATTGGATTGATAATTGGGGACAAAAATTGATTATTTTGACCAAACTTAAATTTTTGGTCAAAAGTTAATCTATTGGGTAAATAGGGTGGTCATTAGGTCGAAATTTACCATGACGAAAGTTGACATTTTGGTCGAAAGTTGATATATTGGGTCGATAGGGAGGTCATTTGGTAAAAAATTGAGTATATTGACCAAAATTAACTTTTTGGTCGAAAGTTCACTATTGTGTCCATGGGTTGGTCATTATGTCGAAGATTAACTATTTTGACTAAAGTTCACTTTTTGGTCGAAAGATGACTATTGGAACAATGGGTTGGTCATTAGGTCAACCATTGACCATTTTGACCATAGTTGATATTTTGGTCGGAGATTGACTTATTGGGTCGATAAGCTGGTCATTATATCGAAAATTGACAATTTTGTCAAAAGTTAACCTATTTTGTCTATAGGTTGGTCATTGGGTTAAGGATTGACCATTTTGACCAAAGTTGACTTTTTGGTCGAAGGTTAACATATATGTTTAATGGGTTGGTCATTGGGTCAGAAATTGATCATTTTAGCCAAACTTGACTATTTGGTAAAAAGTTGACTTATTGGGTTATTGGGGTGGTCATTAGGTCAAAAATTGACAATTTTGACCAAAATTAACTTTTTAGTCAAATGTTAACCTATTGAGTCAATGAGTTGGTCATTAGGTCAAGGATTGACCATTTTGACCAAAGTTAACGTTTTGGTCGAAAGTTGACTATAAGGTCGATGGGTTGCTCATTACGTAAAAGATTGAAAAATTTCGACCATGATCGACATTTTGGTCGAAAGTTGATGTATTGGGTCGATGGGATGGTTATTGGGTAAAAAATTAACCTTTTTTTACCAAAGTTGACTTTTTGGTCAAAAGTTAACTTATTGGGTAATGGGTGATCATTATGTCAAAAATTAACAATTTTGACCAAAATTGACTTTTTGGTCAAAATTTAACCTATTGGGTTAATTGGTTTGTCATTGGGTCAAGGATTGACCATTTTGACCAAAGTTGACTTTGGTCAGAGATTGGCTTTTTGGGTCAATAATTGGTTATTGGGTCAAAAATTGACCATTTTGACCAAAGTTGAGTATTTGGTCAAAAGTTATCATATTGCGTTAATGGGCAGTCATTTGGTTAAAATTTGACCTTTTGGTCAAAAGTTGACCTATTGGGTCAATGGGTTTGTCATTGGGTCGAGGATTGAAAATTTTGACCAAAGTTGACTTTTTGGTCAGAGATTGACTTATTGGGTCAATAATTGGTCATTAGGTCAAAATTTGACTATTTTGACCAAAGTTGAATTTTTGGTCAAAAGTTGACCGATTGAGTCAACGGGGTGGTCATTGGGTCAGAGATTGACCATTTGACCAAAGTTGACTTTTTGGTCAAAAGTTGACCTATTTGGTCAATGAGTTGGTAATTGGATCAAGAATTGATCTTTTTGAGCAAAGATGATTCTCTGGGTCAAAAGTTGACTTATTTGGTCAATGCGTTGGTCATTTGGCCAAAAATTGACCATTTCGACTAAAGTTGAATTTTTCATCAAAAGTTGACCTATTGGGTTAATGGGTGGTCATTAGGTCAAAAATTGACTATTTTGACCAAAATTGACTTTTTGGTCAAAAGTTGACCTATTGGGTCAATGGGTTTGTCATTGAGTCAAGGATTGACCATTTCGACTAAAGTTGACTTTTAGGTGAGAGATTGACTTATTGGTCAATAATTGGTCATTAAATAAAAAATTGACTATTTTGGTCATTTGGTCAGAAATTGACTATTAGGTCAAAAGTTGACCCATTGGGTCAACGAGGTGGTCGTTGGGTCAGAAATTGACCATTTTCACCATAGTTAACTTTTTGGTCAAATGTTGAATTATTTGGTCAATGAGTTGGTAATTGGGTCAAGAATTGACCGTTTTGACCAAAGATGACTTTTTTGGTCAAAAGTTGATATATTGGGTCAATGGGTTGGTCATTGGATAAAAAAATTAACCATTTTGACCAAAGTTGACTTTTTGGTCAAAAGTTGACCTATTGGGTCAATGTGCGGTCATTAGGTAAAAAATTGGCTATTTTGACAAAAATTGACTTTTTAGTCAAAAGTAGTCCTATAGGGTCAATGGGTTTGTCATTGGGTCAAGGATTGACCATTTTGACCAAAGTTATCTTTTTTATCAAAAATTGACTTATTGGGTAAATAATTGGTCATTAGATCAAAAATTGATAATTTCAACCAAAATTGTATTCATGGTCAAAAGTTAACCCATTGGGTCAACGAGGAGGTCATTGGGTCAGAAATTGACTATTTTAACCAAAATTGACAATTTTTACCAAAATTGACATTTTGGTCAAAAGTTGACCTTTTGGGTCATTGGGTCAAAGATTGACCATTTTTACCATAGTTGACTTTTTGCTCAAAAGTTGACCGATTGGGTCAATGGCTTGGTCATTGGGTTAAGGATTGACCATTTTGACCAAAGTTGATTTTTTGGTCAAAAGTTGACTGTTAGGTCGATGGGTTGGTCATTGGGTCGAGGATTGACCATTTTGACCAAAGTTGACTTTGTTGTCGAAGATTGACTTATTGGGTCGATAATTGGTCATTTGGTCAAAAATTGACTATTTTGGTCATTATGTCAAAATTTGATTATTTTGACCAAAATTAATTTTTTGGTCAAAAGTTGACCCTTTCGGCGGGGTGGTCGTTGGGTCAAAATTTGATCATCTTAACCAAAGTTGACTTTTTGGTCAAAAGTTGACATATTTGGTCAATGAGTTGGTAATTCGGTTAAGAACTGACCTTTTTAAATGAGGATAACTTTTTGTCGAAATTTGATCTATTGGGTCATTGGATGAAAGGATTGACCATTTTGACCATAGTTAACTTTTTCGTCAAAAGTTGATTGATTGGGTCAATGGTTGGTCATTAGGTCAAGGATTGACAATTTTGACCAAGGTTGACTTTCGGTCAGAGATTTACTTATTGGGTCAATAAATGGTCATTAGGTCAAAAATTGCCTATTTTGACCAAAATTGAATTTTTGGTCAAAAGTTGACCAACTGGGTCAATGGGGTGGTCATTGGGTCAGAAATTTATCATTCGACCAAAGTTGATTTTTTGTCAAAAGTTAACATATTGGGTCGATAGGGTGGTCATTTGGTAAAAAATTGACTATATTGACAAAATTAACTTTTTGCTCTAAAGATGACCTATTGTGTCAAGGGGTTGGTCATTGTGTCAAGGATTATCTATTTCTGCTAAAGTTCAGTTTTTTGTCAAAAGTTGACATATTGGGTCAATGGGTTGGTCATTGGATCAAGGATTGACCATTTTGACCATAGTAGACCTTTGGGTCAGAGATTGACTTAGTGGGTCAATAATTGGTCATTGTGTTAAAAATTTACTATTTTGGTCAAATGTTAACCTATTGGGTATATAGATTGGTCATTGGGTCAAGGATTGACCATTTTGACCAAGTTGACTTTTGGTCAAAGTTAACTTTATTGGGTTAATGGGTTAGTCATTAGGTCGAAATTAACTCTATTTAACCAAACTTGACTTTTTGGTCGAAAGTTGACATTTTGGTTTAATGGGGTGGTCATTAGGTCGATAATTGATAATTTTGACCAAAGTTAACTTTTTGGTCAAAGTTAATCTATTAGATCGATGGGTTGGTCATTGGGTCAAGGATTGACCATTTTGACCAAAGTTGACTTTTTGGTCAAAAGTTGACCTATTGGGTCAATGGGTTGTTCCTTGTGTAAAAGATTGAAAATTTCGACCAAAATTAACTTTTTGGTAAAAAGTTGACGTATTGGGTCAATGGGTTGGTCATTGGGTCAAAAGCTAAATTTTTTGGTCAAAAGTTGACCTTTTTGGTGAATTAATTGGTCATTGGTTCAAGAATTAACCATTTTGACCGAAGATGACTTTTTAGTCGAAATTTGATTTGTTGGGTCGATGGGTTGGTCATTGGGTCAAATTGACCATTTTGACGAAAGTTGAATTTTGGTCGAAAGTTGACTTATTGGGTTAATGGGTGCTCATTAGATCGAAAATTAACTATTTTGACCAAAATTGACTTTTTTATCAAAAGTTGACCTATTGGGTTAGTGGCTTTGTCATTGGGTCAAGGATTGACCATTTTAACCAAAGTTGACTTTTCGGTCAAAAGTTGACCTATTGAGTCAATCAATGGTAATTAGGTCAAAAATTGACTATTTTGACCAAAATAGACTTTTTAATCAAAAGTTGACTGTTAGGTCGATGAGTTCATCATTTGGTCGATGATTGATTATTTTGACCAAAGTTGACTTTTTGATGCGAGATTGACTTATTGGATCAATAATTGGGGTCAAAAATTGACTATTTTGACCAAAATTAAATTTTTGGTCAAAAGTTGACCCATTTGGCAAATGTGGTGGTCATTGGGTCAGAAATTTACCATGATGAAAGTTAACTTTTTGGTCAAAAGTTGATATATTGGGTCAATAGGGTGGTCATTTGGTAAAAAATTAGTTATATTGACCAAAATTAACTTTTTGGTCGAAAGTTGATCTATTGTGTCCATGGGTTGGTCATTGTGTCGAAGATTAACTATTTTGACTAAAGTTCACTTTTTGGTCGAAAGTTGACTTATTAGATCGATGGGTTAGTTATTAGATTGAGCATTGACCATTTTGACCATAGTTGACATTTTGGTCAGAGATTGACTTATTGGGTCAATAACTGGTCATTTTATCAAAAATTGACAATTTTTATCAAAAGTTGACCTATTGGGTCTATAGGTTGGTCATTGGGTTAAGGATTGACCATTTTGACCAAAGTTGAATTTTTGGTCAAAAGTTAGCATATATGTTTAATAGGTTGGTCATTGGATCAGAAATTGATCATTTTAACCAAACTTGACTATTTGGTAAAAAATTGACTTATTGGGTTTTTGGGGTGGTCATTAGGTCAAAAATTGACAATTTTGACCAAAATTAACTTTTTAGTCAAAAGTTAACCTATTGAGTCAATGAGTTGGTCATTAGGTCAAGGATTAACCATTTTGACCAAAGTTAACGTTTTGGTCAAAAGTTGACCTATAGGGTCAATGGGTTGCTCATTACGTAAAACATTGAAAAATTTCGACCGCAATCGACATTTTGGTCAAAAGTTGATGTATTGGGTCTATGGGATGGTTATTGGGTCAAAAATTAACCTTTTTGACCAAAGTTGACTTTTTGGTCAAAAGTTAACTTATTGGGTAATGGGTGGTCATTATGTCAAAAATTAACTATTTTGACCAAAAATGACTTTTTGGTCAAAATTTAACCTATTGAGTTAATGGTTGTCATTGGGTCAAGGATTGACCATTTTGACCAAAGTTGACTTTGGTCAGAGATTGGCTTACTGGGTCAATAATTGGTTATTGGGTCAAAAATTGACCATTTTGACCAAAGTTGAGTATTTGGTCAAAAGTTATCCTATTGCGTTAATGGGCAGTCATTTGGTCAAAATTTGACCTTTTGGTCAAAAGTTGACCTATTGGGTCAATGGGTTTGTCATTGGGTCAAGGATTGAAAATTTTGACCAAAGTTGACTTTTTGGTCAGAGATTGACTTATTGGGTCAATAATTGGTCATTAGGTCAAAAATTGACTATTTTGACCAAAGTTGAATTTTTGGTTAAAAGTTGACCGATTGGGTCAACGGGGTGGTCATTGGGTCAGAGATTGACCATTTGACCAAAGTTGACTTTTTGGTCAAAAGTTGACCTATTTGGTTAATGAGTTGGTAATTGGATCAAGAATTGATTATTTTGACCAAAGATGATTCTCTGGGTCAAAAGTTGACATATTTGGTCAATGCGTTGGTCATTTGGCCAAAAATTGACCATTTCGACCAAAGTTGAATTTTTCGTCAAAAGTTGACCTATTGGGTCAATGGGTGGTCATTAGGTCAAAAATTGACTATTTTGACAAAAAATTGACTTTTTGGTCAAAAGTTGACCTATTGAGTCAATGGGTTTGTCATTGAGTCGAAGGATTGACCATTTCGACTAAAGTTGACTTTTAGGTGAGAGGTTGACTTATTAGTCAATAATTGGTCATTAAATAAAAAATTGACTTTTTTGGTCATTCGGTCAGAAATTGATTATTAGGTCAAAAGTTGACCCATTGGGTCAACGGGGTGGTCGTTGGGTCAGAAACTGACCATTTTGACCAAAGTTGACTTCTTGATCAAATGTTGAATTATTTCGTCAATGAGTTGGTAATTGGGTCAAGAATTGACTGTTTTGACCAAAGATGACTTTTTGGTCAAAAGTTAATATATTGGGTCAATGGGTTGGTCATTGGATCAAAAATTGACCATTTTGACCATAGTTGACTTTTTGATCCAAAGTTGACCTATTGGGTCAATGTGTGGTCATTAGGTAAAAAATTGGCTATTTTGAAAAAAATTAAATTTTTAGTCAAAAGTAGTCCTATAGGGTTAATGGGGTTGTCATTGGGTCAAGGATTGACCATTTTGACCAAAGTTATCTTTTTTGTCAGAAATTGACTTATTGGGTAAATAATTGGTCATTAGATCAAAAATTGATAATTTCAACCAAAATTGTATTCATGGTCAAAAGTTAACCCATTGGGTCAACGAGGAGGTCATTGGGTCATAAATTGACTATTTTAACAAAAATTGACTATTTTTGACCAAAATTGACATTTCGGTCAAAAGTTGACCTTCAGGGTCATTAGGTCAAAGATTGACCATTTTTACCATAGTTGACTTTTTGGTCAAAAGTTGACCGATTGGGTCAATGGCTTGGTCATTGGGTTAAGGATTGACCATTTTGACCAAAGTTGATTTTTGGTCGAAAGTTGACCTATTGGGTCGAATGGGTTGGTCATTGGGTCGAAGGATTGACCATTTTGACTGAAAGTTGACTTTGTTGTCAAAGATTGACTTATTGGGTCAATAATTGGTCATTTGGTCAAAAATTGACTATTTTGGTCATTATGTCAAAATTTGAATATTTTGACCAAAATTAATTTTTTGGTCAATAGTTGACACTTTAGGCAGGGTGGTCATTGGGTTAGAATTTGACCATCTTAACCAAAGTTGACTTTTTGGTCAAAAGTTGACCAATTTGGTCAATGAGTTGGTAATTGGGTTAAGAATTGACCTTTTTAAACGAGGATAACTTTTTGTCAAAATTTGATCTATTGGGTCTTTGGATTAAAGGATTGACCATTTTGGCCATAGTTAACTTTTTCGCTAAAAGTTGATTGATTGGGTCAATGGGTTGGTCATTAGGTCAAGGATTAACCATTTTGACCGCAGTTGACTTTTGGTCAGAGATTTACTTATTGGGTCAATAATTGGTCATTAGGTCAAAAATTGCCTATTTTAACCAAAATTGAATTTTTGGTCAAAAGTTAACCAATTGGGTCAATGGGGTGGTCATTGGGTCTGAAATTTACCATTCTGACCAAAGTTGATTTTTTTTGTCAAAAGTTGACATATTGGGTCAATAGGGTGGTCATTTGGTAAAAAATTGACTATATTTACCAAAATTAACTTTTTGCTCAAAATATGACCTATTGTGTCAATGGGTTGGTCATTGTGTCAAGGATTATCTATTTTGGCTAAAGTTCACTTTTTTGTCAAATGTTGACCTATTGGGTCAATGAGTTGGTCATTGGATCAATGATTGACCATTTTGACCATAGTAGACCTTTGGGTCAGAGATTGACATATTGGGTCAACAATTAGTCATTGTGTTAAAAATTTACTATTTTGGTCAAAAGTTGACCTATTGGGTCTATAGATTGGTCATTGGGTCAAGGATTGACCATTTTGACCAAAGTTGACTTTTTGGTCAAAAGTTAACCTATTGGGTTAATGGGTTAGTCATTAGGTCAGAAATTAACCTATTTAACCAAACTTGACTTTTTGGTCAAAAGTTGACTTTTTGGTTTAATGGGGTGGTCATTAGGTCAAAAATTGATAATTTTGACCAAAGTTAACTTTTTGGTCAAAAGTTAATCTATTGGGTCAATGGGTTGGTCATTAGGTGAAGGATTGACCATTTTGACCAAAGTTGACTTTTTAGTCAAAAGTTGACCTATTGGGTCAATGGGTTGTTCCTTGTGTAAAAGATTGAAAATTTCGACCAAAATTAACTGTTTGGTCTAAAGTTGACGTATTGGGTCAATGGGTTGGTCATGGGTTAAAAGCTAAATTTTTTGGTCAAAAGTTGACCTTTTTGGTGAATTAGTTGGTAATTGGTTCAAGAATTAAACATTTTGACCGAAGATGACTTTTTAGTCAAATTATGGGTTGATCATTGGGTCAATGGGTTGATCATTGGGTCAAAATTGACCATTTTGACCAAAGTTGACTTTTTCTCAAAAGTTGACATATTGGGTTAATGGGTGCTCATTAGGTCAAAAATTGACTATTTTGACCAAAATTGACTTTTTGGTCAAAAGTTGACCTATTGGGTTAGTGGGTTTGTCATTGGGTCAATGATTGACCATTTTGACCAGTTAACTTTTGGTCAAAAGTTGACATATTGAGTCAATCAATGGTCATTAGGTCAAAAATTGACTATTTTTACCAAAATAGACTTTTTTTATCAAAAGTTGACCTATTGGGTCAATGAGTTCATCATTTGGTCAATGCTTGACTATTTTGACCAAAGTTGACTTTTTGGTCTGAGATTGACTTATTGGGTCAATAATTGGGGACAAAAATTGACTATTTTGACCAAAATTAAATTTTTGGTCAAAAGTTGACCCATTGGGTAAATGGGGTGGTCATTAGGTCAGAAATTTACCATGACGAAAGTTGACATTTTGGTCAAAAGTTGATATATTGGGTCAATAGGGAGGTCATTTGGTAAAAAATTGACTATATTGACCAAAATTAACTTTTTGGTCAAAAGTTGACCTATTGTGTCCATGGGTTGGTCATTATGTCAAAGATTAACTATTTTGACTAAAGTTCACTTTTTGGTCAAAAGATGACCTATTGGAACAATGGGTTGGTCATTGGGTCAACCATTGACCATTTTGACCATAGTTGATATTTTGGTCAGAGATTGACTTATTGGGTCAATAACTGGTCATTATATCAAAAATTGACAATTTTTGTCAAAAGTTAACCTATTTTGTCTATAGGTTGGTCATTGGGTTAAGGATTGACCATTTTGACCAAAGTTGACTTTTTGGTCGAAGGTTAACATATATGTTTAATGGGTTGGTCATTGGGTCAGAAATTGATCATTTTAGCCAAACTTGACTATTTGGTAAAAGTTGACTTATTGGGTTATTGGGGTGGTCATTAGGTCGAAAATTGACAATTTTGACCAAAATTAACTTTTAGTCGAATGTTAACCTATTGAGTCGATGAGTTGGTCATTAGGTCAAGGATTAACCATTTTGACCAAAGTTAACGTTTTGGTCAAAAGTTGACCTATAGGGTCAATGGGTTGCTCATTACGTAAAAGATTGAAAAATTTCGACCGCAATCGACATTTTGGTCAAAAGTTGATGTATTGGGTCAATGGGATGGTTATTGGGTAAAAAATTAACCTTTTTTTACCAAAGTTGACTTTTTGGTCAAAAGTTAACTTATTGGGTAATGGGTGATCATTATGTCAAAAATTAACTATTTTGACCAAAATTGACTTTTTGGTCAAAATTTAACCTATTGGGTTAATGAGTTTGTCATTGGGTCAAGGATTGACCATTTTGACCAAAGTTGACTTTGGTCAGAGATTGGCTTACTGGGTCAATAATTGGTTATTGGGTCAAAAATTGACCATTTTGACCAAAGTTGACTATTTGGTCAAAAGTTATCCTATTGCGTTAATGGGCAGTCATTTGGTCAAAATTTGACCTTTTGGTCAAAAAGTTGACTTATTGGGTCAATGGGTTTGTCATTAGGTCGAGGATTGAAAATTTTGACCAAAGTTGACATTTTGGTCGGAGATTGACTTATTGGGTCAATAATTGGTCATTAGGTCAAAAATTGACTATTTTGACCAAAGTTGAATTTTTGGTCAAAAGTTGACCGATTGGGTCAACGGTGTGGTCATTAGGTCAGAGATTGACCATTTGACCAAAGTTGACTTTTTGGTCAAAAGTTGACCTATTTGGTCATTGAGTTGGTAATTGGATCAAGAATTGATCATTTTTACCAAAGATGATTCTCGAGGTCGAAGTTGACCTGTTGGTCGATGCGTTGGTCATTTGGCCAAAAATTGACCATTTCGACCAAAGTTGAATTTTTCGTCAAAAGTTGACCTATTTGGTCAATGGGTGGTCATTAGGTCAAAAATTGACTATTTTGACCAAAATTGATTTTTTGGTCAAAAGGTGACCTATTGGGTCAATGGGTTTGTCATTGAGTCAAGGATTGACCATTTTGACTAAAGTTGATTTTTAGGTGAGAGATTGACTTATTGGTCAATAATTGGTCATTAAATAAAAAATTGACTATTCTGGTCATTTGGTCAGAAATTGACTATTAGGTCAAAAGTTGACCCATTGGGTCAACGGGTGGTCGTTAGGTCAGAAATTGACCATTTTTGCCAAAGTTGACTTTTTGGTCAAATGTTGAACTATTTGGTCAATGAGTTGGTAATTGGGTCAAGAATTGACCTTTTTGACCAAAGATGACTTTTTGGTCAAAAGTTGATATATTGGGTCAATGGGTTGGTTATTGGATCAAAAATTGACCATTTTGACCAAAGTTGACTTTTTGGTCAAAAGTTGACCTATTGGGTCAATGTGTGGTCATTAGGTAAAAAAATTGGCTATTTTGACAAAAATTGACTTTTTAGTCAAAAGTAGTCTTATAGGGTTAATGGGTTTTTCATTGTGTCAAGGATTGCTTATTTTGACCAAAGTTATCTTTTTTGTCAGAAATTGACTTATTGGATAAATAATTGGTCATTAGATCAAAAATTGATAATTTTAACCAAAATTGTATTCATGGTCAAAAGTTAACCCATTGGGTCAACGAGGAGGTCATTGGGTCAGAAATTGACTATTTTAACCAAAATTGACTATTTTGACAAAATTGACATTTTGGTCAAAAGTTGACCTTTTGGGTCATTGGGTCAAAGATTGACCATTTTTACCATAGTTGACTTTTTGGTCAAAAGTTGACCGATTGGGTCAATGGCTTGGTCATTGGGTTAAGGATTGACCATTTTGACCAAAGTTGATTTTTTGGTCAAAAGTTGACTGTTAGGTCGATGGGTTGGTCATTGGGTTAAGGATTGACCATTTTGACCAAAGTTGACTTTGTTGTCGAAGATTGACTTATTGGGTCGATAATTGGTCATTTGGTCGAAAATTGACTATTTTGTTCATTATGTCGAAATTTGAATATTTTGACCAAAATTAATTTTTGGTCGAAAGTTGACCCTTTAGTGAGATTGGTCATTGGGTCAGAATTTGACTATCTTAACCAAAGGGGAATTTTTGGTCAAAAGTTGACCTATTTGGTCAATGAGTTGGTAATTGGGTTAAGAATTGACCTTTTTAAACGAGGATAACTTTTTGTCAAAATTTGATCTATTGGGTCATTGGATCAAAGGATTGACCATTTTGACCATAGTCAACTTTTTCGTCAAAAGTTGATTGATTGGGTCAATGGGTTGTTCATTAGGTCAAGGATTGACTGTTTTGACCAAAGTTGACTTTTGGTAAGAGATTTACTTATTGGGTCAATAATTGGTCACTAGGTCAAAAATTGCCCATTTTGACCAAAATTAAATTTTTGGTCAAAAGTTGACCGATTTAGTCGATGGGGTGGTCATTAGATCGAGAAATTTACCATTCGACCAAAGTTGATTTTTTTGTCAAAAGTTGACATATTGGGTCAATAGGGTGGTCATTTGGTACAAAATTGACTATATTGACGAAAATTAACTTTTTGCTCAAAAGAAGACCTATTGTGTCAATGGGTTGGTCATTGTGTTAAGGATTATCTATTTTGGCTAAAGTTCACTTTTTTGTCAAAAAGTTGACCTATTGGGTCAATGGGTTGGTCATTGGATCAAGGATTGACCATTTTGACCATAGTGGAACTTTGGGTCAGAGATTGACTTGTTGGGTCAATAATTGGTCATTGTGTTAAAAATTTATTATTTTGGTCAAAAGTTGACCTTCTGGGTCTATAGATTGGTCATTGTCGGCATATTTTTAGGTTGTGTGATATTTTGAAAAGGGGTCGCCTAACAGAAGTTGTCGGCGAATTTTAAATTTAAATATAGATATAATTTAGAAAGTAATATTTGATTTCGAAAATAATTTTAAATTTGAAGATTTTAAGATATGAAATCGAAACCGATCTCACATCCAAATAGTTTATATAAACGAGCACCGCATCACAAACCGTGTATCTATCCCTAAGGATAGACACACTGCATGATGGTGGGGCTCGGTTAAATAAACTGAAGATTCGTGACATCCGTTTGGTCCGCGAACCAATTTTATAAGCCGACAAATTCCCCGCTTAATATGAAACTATTAAACAGGGTTTATATTACCCGGGTTCTTAAAGTTCCCTATAAGGGCAAGCCCCTATAGTTAATTACATCTTAAGTGACGGGAATCACCTAAGAAAACTCTCGATAATAATCAATAATTCCGCTCTCAAGAATTTCAAAGTTTAAGTTTTCAAGAGGATTGAATTTTGGAAATTTCAATAGGGAATGGATCAAATTTAGAACATTTTTATTTTGGGAATTCAAAGGAAGAAAAGTAGAAGAGATCACGGATTCGAAGCGGACTTCGGTAATCTCCCGACTATCCTATTGTTTGGCTTGGATTTAGGAAAGTCCTAATGTTTATTTAATGTTTTAATCTTGCCAATTTAGTTAATTAAGGCTTATATTTATATGATAGAATCATACAAATTGCCTAGAAGATATGAGGGTTTATGTCGTATCGGACGACTACCTCGGAATCCTAAGACCGGTTAGGGCTTAATTTGCAATGCAAATGCCTAACGAAGAGTTGAGGATTTATGTTGCACTAGAGCAAACTACCTCGAAGTCCTATGGCTTTGTTATTTAATTCTAGGAAAGTTTTGTTGATGTAGGTTCAAGTTTTGCTGACGACGATGGCCGTGCTGCCCACCATGCTCCGAGCTCCTTGTTATTGCTGAGGTTTAGTTTTAGAAATCATAAATCAAGAGATGGGAGAAATGTTCTGGTTTAGAGAAGTTTTAATTTCCAAGTGTTTTTTATGTTTTAATTAAAACAAATCTTAAAGTTGATTATAACGACACCGGTTAAGATCCCACGGTTCCATCCTTCCGCATCATTATTTTTATCGGATTCACTTAGTCCGTATGAATTTGCTAAACTCAACTGAATGAGTTCCACACTTTCATTTAGACCGTGGGAAATCCCGTTAGCAACACGTAGGTTACATCATCCGAGGTATTCCCGATCATCCAACAAGACGTTTTAATTTAGTTGTAATTGTAGTTTTGTGTTCTGTTTGTGATTAAATTTTGAGTTGTCTTATATTTTGAAATGTTGTGGAGGTGAATTTTATCTTGTAGTGTCTTTTATTTTAATTTTGGGTTTCGGTTTTGGTTTCTGTCCTAAAGGTGTAGGTTTTCATGCAACTCGTTGTTTATCATGCAAGAAAAGTAAGTGCGATGCGATTAAATAAATTTCGGTAAAATAAATTGCAATAAAATAAAAGCGTACCCGGAGGGTCTTCCCGTCATCCCAAGCTGCACTTAAAACACGGTTAGAATATTTAAGCGAGGTTCCTAGGTAGAGCTAAGGTAAGGGTTATGGTTTTCTACCAAATTCCTAATCCTATAGCTAGTCATTTCCTATGACGTCTAGGTTCTTTGTGTTTTTGGTTTGAAGACGATTTTCTTCATCAAAGAACAATTAAGTTCAATTGTTCTTATCAACATCCTATCATATTGAGGAAGTGCTTAAGAAGAATCTTAAACATCTTTTCAATATTCTTAGGATTGTTTTAAGTCCAAATGAATTTAATTGTGTAAGTGAATCGATCGTCCGAGGTTTTTCAATTTTTTTGTTAACTTACTCAGTGAACTAGGACATTTGAATATCCTATAAGTGAAGTAACATTTCATTTTATATTCTGTTTAGGAGTTATGATAACTAAAGCTCTTGAGGGTAAATTGGTATTCAAATGGTTTGTGATTCAATTTTAAGTTCAAATTAATGATTTAAGTTTGGAATAAGTGTTCAAGTTATTTTAGATTTATTTCTTCATGTCTTAAGTGAGGTTATTTAATTCAATTTAATTTAATTTAATTTATTTGATTTAATTTAATTCAATTTAATTTAGTTTGATTTGACTTAATTTAATTCAATTTAATTTAGTTTATTTGATTTAATTTCTTAATTTAATTTTAATTTAATTTTAATTTAATTTAATTTATTTAATTTAATTTAATTTATTTATTTAATTTTAATTTATTTATTTAATTTAATTTAATTTAATTTAATTTAATTTAATTTAATTTAATGTATTTAATTCATTTAATTTAATTTAATTTGTTTATTTAATTTAATTTAATTTTAATTTAATTTAATTTAATTGAAAATTTTTTTTTTTTTGAAAGAGTTTAATGATTTAATTTTAGTTTAATGATTAAGTCTTTTAATATTTTAAATTTGAGTTGTCATTTTAATTAAGAGTTGAATATTAATGAGATGATTAATTTTGGGATTTTTAAATTAAAGAATAAACCTCTTCCTAATAATATCCCTATTTTAATAATTCCAATTTTATTATTCTTCCAAATTCAATTAATTATTTAATTAAAGTTTAATCATTTTAAAATGCTTAATGGGTTTCTACCCTTTAATTATTAAATTTCAATCATCCAAATCAGATTAGGATCAAATATTTTACTTGTTAATTTTTATTAAACCTAAAGTTTTAATTAAGGGTTAAAATTTTAATTACCATTTTGCCCTTTAAGCCTAATAATTTCATAACTCACTAAATTGAACTCAAATGAACTTGAAATTTTTATGTGACTTCACTTATGTGTCAATAAAGACATGAGAGGAGAAAATGTGATTTTTCTGTATTTAATTTATTTATATAATTATTTTTTGTAGAAAATAGAAATTTCCAAGGAAAATTCAATAATATGACCAAGGGAAAGTTTCTGTCCTTAAGAAAATTAGGGGACATTCCTAATGACCAGAGGACCACTTGGACCAAATTTTGTAATTTTTTGAATTATATTTTATTTATTAGAATTATTCTAAGTTCTGGAGTATTAATTAATTTAAAAATAAAATAAATGTTGAAAAACAAATTTTATAATTTTTAAAATTTTCTCTGATATCAAGGATTCCAGAGAACCAAACTTTACAATTTTCTGATTTTCCTTTGATTTATTATAATTATTTTGGTGAAAATGCTAGAAAATACATTTTTTTTTTAATTTTAAAATTACCCTAGAGCTTTAAAAAAATTAATATCTCACTAAATAGACCTAGGAAAAATATGGGACTTGTTCCTAAGTGATTGAAATTCAAAATATGACATTTTGGTGAATTTTATTATTTTTGTGATTTTTATTATTTTTTAATTATTAAAAATATTAAAATAATATTAAAAAATCAACTTTTTTAGAAAATTGAAATTTTAATTTTCTTAAACTCCCCTGATATCAGAGAGACTCCAAAACCAATTTGGTGAATTTTTGAAAGATATTTTGAAAGTTATGAATTTTTAAAATTTAAAATGACTAAGTGGCTTAATTAACCCAATTAGTGGGGCTAACCGAGTCCAATTGACCTCAAATTTTTATGATGGGTTCCTCTGATCCTAAAGGTCAGTGGAGAATTGATTTCAAGTCAATTTGATCTATGGTTAACTCTAATTAATTAGAGATCTATTTTGGGTATTTAAGCCAATTAGGGTTAATCTCGAGTGAATTTACCCAAATCCTATTTTTCCTAGGGTTCTCTGGTCATAAGGAACATCACCAAATTTTCCTAGAATTTATTTCACAACATGCTAATTTTTGAAATTAAAATACTTAAAGCAGCAACATGCATTTGAAAAATCAATAACTTTTCACAGAGATGGCCTCGACCTTGGAAAATTCAGGGAATGTTCCCCAAGTTCGGAGGCTTCAAAAGCCCTATGGTCTCATGCCATGGTGAATTGTATGAATGCATGGAGAATTAAATGTATGCAGAGAGTAAATAAATTACTAAAAATAAAATACTTGATGAAATTAAATGATTTCTTTTCCACATTATTCTCCTCTCGTTCACCGAGCAAGAGGGTATTTTTCTTTTATTTTTGTGATTTTTCTACACAAAGTTATGAATTTTTAAAGTTCGGGAATTAAATAAATAAAAAATATCCCTATTTATCTACTTAAGTGACGCGGCGCCGGCCGCATCCTTAGCCTCTCCGAAGCGGTACGTGTCGCGCCGCGATCGGGCGCCGCCATCCGAGTCGCGCCGTCCCGGACCCGCGCAGCTCACGTAACGTTCTGCGGTCCGGCGCAATCCGATCCGTCCGCTCGATACACGCGCGATCCAACGGCTCTCGGTCATCGTCTACGACCGGTGTGCACCCGTGACCGTCAACCTTCTAACCCTAATTTCTCACTCGATTCTCAATGGATTTTCGTGTTCTTATGCTCTATGGATTCGTCTCGAAGAGACGAACACATCCATACGGTAAACATGCATTGAAATTTACTCGAATGAAATGGAGAATCTCTCGTAAGCTCGGGAAGAAGAATGAGTTCATACCTTTGCTCGGAGAAGTGAAGCTTCGATCCGAGAGTTGTTGCACCTTCGACCGGATCCCAGCAAGCTCCGGATGAAGTCTCCCGGTACTGTGGAATTGTCTAGGTTGGACTTCGACCACGCTCGATCACAAAGCTTGGAGTCCGGAGCAACCGGGTGGCTCGGAGATGGGGCTTTTGTTGGTGGACACCTTCCCTTGGTCCGGTGAAGGTGTAGAAACAATCAATTTGGGGATTGGCTCACCGTGGAGGAGTGTCCTGGTTTTGGGCTTGGATTTCAACTCCGAAATCGAGCTCGCGGAGAAGAAATGGCGGGGGGATCTCACTTGGGGATCAAGTGCTCCGTGTATGAGGAGGGGTCTCGGAACAATTTTGGCGAAGTTTTGGCAAGGTTTTTGCAACTCTCTTTTTATGGCCGCGAGGGGTGGTGTTTAAATAGGCATGGTCTGGAGGCTCTCCTGGGGGGTTTAATGATTGGGATCAGCGTGCTCCGGTGAGGAGAAGAACAGCCATGGTGACCACTAGGCATGGGGCAACTCGAGCAAGGGAGAATTTCAATGTTGGCTCACTCCCGAGGTCTCGGGCATGGCGTTTTCCGGTGATCGGGTGGCCGGCCGGCTGTGCATGGGTCACCCTCAAGGTCAGTGGGTCGGGTCTGGAGGCTTGTGCAGCTCAGTTAGCATTGGCCATGTGTAAAGGGTTTGAATCAAAGTGGAATGGGAAAGGGCTAGTTTTGGGTCTAAATGGGTCAACCCTTGGTTTTGGGTTAGGTTCACCCTCCAAGGCCAATTTGGGCTGAAGGGAAAGTCACTTGGATCAGCTTGATTAGTGGGGTCAAGTCACAATCCAAGTACAATTAAGCTTAAGCAAGAGTTAGGGGAGACATGGGAGTGGTTAATTACTCTTAAGAGAATCATTAAAGGGTCCCCTCCTCTTGCCATTTTGGGTATGGTGAAGTGTCCAAGGCTTTCATGGCTCACATGTGGCTCATGCATGGCTTCATGGCTCACCTTTGGCTTGGGGAAAGCTTGGTCAATTTCATGAAAATGGATTTTAGGAATATTTTGGTATTTTTGGGCAATTTGGCATGGTGCTTGATTTAGATTTATTTGATGATGGAATTGAAACTTAGGGAATGATTTTCATCAAATGGATGACAAATGAAAATGTCATATGGGCTTTAGAATCAATTTTGGGCTCATTGAAATGGTTTTAGATGAGCTTTTAAATGGTTTAGGAAAGTGGGCTTCGAATTTTAAAATGGATTTTTGGGATGAAATTTTGGTAAAGGCTTGGGCCAAATAATTGTTGAGTTTGGTTTAGGGATGCTTCATGAGTGGTTTGAAACAAATTTGAGGTGATTTGGGTTTGAATTGGGTTGGATATGGGCTTTTTGGTAAAGAGGCTAAAGTGGGCCAAAATGGGCTACCATGGGCCAAAGTTGGGCTAGAGTTGAAGTTGATGTAAAATTAATGTTGGGAAATGTTTTTTTTGGGAGTGTTTCAAAGAGGTTTTGGCTTTGGTTGGGTTTTGATTTTGGGGTTTGGGCTCATTTGGGCTAGGTTTAGGTTTAGGCCAAAATTGGGCTTTTTGATTTTGGGTTGAATTTGAGTGGGGTTTGGATCAAAGTTTTGAGCAAATCATGCTAGTGTTTTGTTTATGGGGATGTCAAGGAAGGTTTAGAAAAGATTTGGGGTTAATTGGAGTTGAATTGGGTGAGTTTGGGTTAGGTTTGGGTCATAGGTCCAAATTGGGCTTTAAGGCCAAAAGTGAAATTGGATCCCAATGCCAATCCAATTGGGCTTGGCTTTGGTCTAGATTGGTGTTGGGGATGTTGAATTGAAGTTTAGAATTGAATTGGACCAGAATTTGGGTCAATTGAGTAGGTTTGGTTTGACATTGGGTTTACTTTGGGTTAAAATGGGTCAAATTGGGGGTTTTGACAAAAGTGGGGTAAATTGACAAAATTGGCCCATGGTGTAGTTGAACAAAATGAAATTGGGAATATTTGGGATTTTCTGGAATTTTCTGGGAATTTTCTGAATTTTTGGATTTTTGGGTCAAAAGGGGTATTTTGGGTATTTGGAAGGTATTGGGGGTATTTTGGAATTTTTGGCATTTTTGGTTATGGATGATCAATTTAAGTGATGTGGAAATGTTTGAGATTGATTTTGGAGAAATTTGGGTGATTTGGAAATTTTTGAGAAATTTGGGCTATTCGGGGCTTCGGTAGGTTGGCGGGTGTTGGGTCCGGGGGTCAAAAATTGAAAATTTGGAAAATTGAAGATTGGGTGGATGTAAGTGAAATGAAATCATTTTGGTTGAGCCATGAAGCCATATCAAGCCCACATGAGCCATGAAGGGACTCATTTGAGGCACTCACTATGTTGTTCCTAACCCTCTTGCGCAAGGGCTTGGGGTTAAGGACCATCCATGTGAATCACCTACATGAGTCGAGAGGTCGAAGTCAGGTATGGGTGTGTTTTTAGGAGGTGTGTGAAAGTGTAGTGTGTGTGCAAGTCAACCCTTCACCGAACCGAGCTACCCGTAGGCGGTCCTAAGGCCAAAGAGTCCTATAGGAACTCATCCCTTAAACTTCCACATTTCGATTTCAACCCTCTAGGTGATTAGGGGTCTACGAGTCAAGTTTGTGGAGTTTGCAGTGGGAGTTAAGAAGTGGTTTAAAATTCTAGATGGTGGATCCCAATTCTAGTCCTCTAAGATAGTCAAAGGAAAAACCTAAGGCTAGATCCTAAGTACTAAAGAGAAGAAGAGAAGACCTCATCAAAAATGAGGTCAACAAATGGACCCCCAATAGGTGTGGTGAGCTGACGGAAGCACACCGCACGTATTGGTGTTGACCGAAGCGATCAACAAAACCAACACAGATGTCCAAGTAACAAACTTAGGACGAAGTAGAAGAGTTTCCGCTGGGGAGTGTCAAGTATATCTCTGGAACTGGAGATTCTTGAACTCTTGCTGGGGAAAGGAAAAGGAGGTGAATCCCAAATCACATGTTTTGAGAGAATTTCAATTTAGATTTTATTTTGTTTCATGTTCAAGTCATGATGTGTGAGTTTAGATTTCAATTTGGAGTTTCAATTTAGATTGAAGTTAGTCAAGATTAATTTGAAGGAATTTGATTTGAAATGAAAATTGGAATTTTGAAGTTTTAGATGTAACATCTTCAACCCCAAAAGAAGATCGAATCGATTGGATTGGATTATTACAATGAGGAAAGATCTCAGAGTAATGCGGTATTGGATGTAAAATCCTTAACCTCAAGAGTTTGATTTGATGTATTTCAGTGCAATAGGGGAAAAATCCTAAAGCAGTGCAGTCTCGGATGTAAAATCCTCGACCTCAGAGTTTGAATTTGATGTATTTCAAAGGCAAGTAGGAAGAGAATCCTAAAGCGAGTGCAGTCTTGGATGTAAAATCCTCGACCCAAGAGTTTGAATTTGATGTATTTCAGTGCAGTAGGAAGAAAATCCTAAAGCGAGGCAGTCTTGGATGTAAAATCCTCGACCCAAAAGTTTGAATTTGATGTATTTCAAAGGCAATAGGAAGAGAATCCTAAAGCAGAGTGCGGTCTTGGATGTAAAATCCTCGACCCAAAAGTTTGAATTTGATGTATTTCGAAGTGCGAGTAGGAAGAAAATCCTAAAGCAATGCAGTCTTGGATGTAAAATCCTCGACCCAAAGGTTTGAATTGATGTATTTCAAAGTGCAATAGGAAGAGAATCCTAAAGCAAGGCAATCTTGGATGTAAAATCCTCGACCCAAGAGTTTGAATTGATGTATTTCAGAGTGCGATAGGAAGAGAATCCTAAAGCGGTGCGGTCTTGGATGTAAAATCCTCGACCCAAGGAGTTTGAATTGATGTATTTCAAAGTGCAATAGGAAGAGAATCCTAAGCAAGGCGGTCTTGGATGTAAAATCCTCGACCCAAGGAGTTTGAATTGATGTATTTCGGTGCAATAGGAAGAGAATCCTAAAGCGAATGCAGTCTTGGATGTAAAATCCTCGACCCAAGAGTTTGAATTGATGTATTTCGAGTGCAATAGGAAGAGAATCCTAAGCAAGTGCAGTCTTGGATGTAAAATCCTCGACCCAAGGAGTTTGAATTGATGTATTTCAGTGCAATAGGAAGAGAATCCTAAAGCAGTGCAGTCTTGGATGTAAAATCCTCGACCCAAAGTTTTGAATTGATGTGATGTTTGATGTGAGATCTGGAAAGATCGAATTTGAGATTTGATAGAGATTTGGAATCTGGAAAGATTGAATTTGAATTTTATCGAGATTTGGAATCTGGAAAGATTGAATTTGAATTTTATCGAAATTTGGAATCTGGAAAGATTGAATTTGAATTTGATCGAAATTGGATTCGAAATTTGATTGAGAATTTGATTTAACATTCTTGTTGATTTTATCCTTTAATGATTCAAATTTTATTTTGTTATTTATTTAATGTTCATGTGAATTTGGTGTTTGTCATTTTTTAGATTTTTTTTTTTTCGGAAGTTTTCTTTTATCTTTTTTTTTTTCTCCGTTCTTTCGTTCGAAGTTCATTTAACTTTAATGGCGTTTCCCAATCAATTTGCACAAAAGAGGTGAAGGCCAAAAAAATGTGACATGGTCACTTTTATTCCAATCATGCCGAAGATACATCGTACAACTTGATCCGGAATATATTTCATACAATCCATGTAGACTCAAAACGGATCGTGTATGATCTTTGTTGATCCATCTAAAGAAGCATCTGTCAAAAGTCCATGTCTGAATAGTGAGATGCATGGTCAATAACATCACCTTCCAAGCCATCCTTGGCAAGGATGCCGTATGGATGTATATTGGAGGTGTGATATTTTCCATGTAACTCACAGCTCGTAAGGTCGGAGGCTTTCTAGCTCCGGGTCTGGCTGGAAATGGTAAGGTATCTTTCTCGTCGTCCCTCCTCCCGAACGTAACCGAGATCCGCTTCACTCGGTACTCCCGGTATGCAATGCTTGGCGATATCCGCTCCGTTACCCTTCGAGCATCATGACGGAACCTACCGGTAGTGGTATCTTTATCGGCCCTCGGAACTCACCTTGGGCCCGCTATCCGGAGGTCGCATCCGAACATGATGTTACACTCGCTCGTAAAAGAGATCGTGCGTAAAGGTCCGACAAAGTCATGGTGATCAATGTGTGGGGGTATACAGTCACCCCGCTCGTAGATGTTGATGATGCAGTATTGGGTATGCGGTCCATTGGCGATACTCCTCCATGTTATCAATCTCTTTACCATTCTCTTGATGACTAATGGCATCGGATCCACTTGCCCATGACGGAGTATTCCGGCGGGTTTCCTTCCTGTCCTCGGCAAAGTTGTAACAAAGATCCACATTGTATTGTGATTCTTCCTTTCCCTGGCATCCATCTCCGGGGCTCTGAGTATGTGTTTTTCCTTAGGCGGCCTGCTCGGCCCAGTCTTTTCAAATCCCGGATGCAATCCACGATTTGCTGCTGCTCATACTCTGAGAATACGTCTGTATGTAATTCGAGGCCCTCCAGTATATTGATTCTTCTGCCTCTCAATCCTTTCGAAGTATTCAAAGGTTTTCTTTTCAACATTCGCATTCTCTCCAGCTCGTATTCCGAATGATCTGCGGATGGCGAGGCCTTGTGACATATTGTGGGATGTATGGTTCAATCCCTTCACGTTCTCCCGCATACCTCGGCTCCTCGTGGATGATGTCCGTCGGGACATCCCCCGGGGTTGCTTCGCAACAAGGTCATGCATCATCGGTGGTTCTATCCGGTGGCGTGGTAGCCTTCCTTCTCCCGGTCTTTGTGAGATTTCTCCGGTTCTTTCGTCATCCTAGGAGCCGGCCTCCTTCCTTCGAGTTCCCGGTGAACCGGTGTCCTCGAAGTGTATGCACCGACATTAGCGACCGCCTCGTCGTGTCGATCCGCGGCTAGTTTTGTCAACATCTTACGGATACGGCGATTCTTATTTCTTCGTTGCGTTGCCGTGAGAGTAGCTCTCCGAACTTCTTGAATCTCCGTGGGCGCGGCGCCGACAAGCTCGCCCTCGCCGTAGCGACTACGTACTTCATTTTCTTATCTTCTTCAATATTTGTCTTTCTTTTCTTGTTGCCGGATTGGTGGCTTGGGCCACCCACTTTCATCACCGTATGTCCGGCAGTTCTTCTCGGTCAACCGGGACCCGGCCACTTTCCTCGTATCGTAGGCTCCGCTCGGTGCGAAATCCGAGTCAATCTCGATTATCGCTCCATCTTTCACCCTCTTTTCATCAAGTGCAAGGCTTACGCCATTCTTAAAGTTCAAGACCAACCGCCCGCTCGACATTTCCCTGCGAAAAGACAAGGAAAAGGATCGAGGGTCGTACTAAGAACAAGAACATCAAGAAAATGTTTATTAAAGACATCTTGTTTTATTATTATTTTTTATATTTTCAAACTTAACGAGAATGAAGTGGGATAAGATCGGGTAAGAGATTTTGATTTGGAAGAGAGAACAAGGAAAATTTTATTATCAGGATTTTATTTATTTCAGCACATTTTGTTATTTTTGGGTTCGGACCCATTCATAAGTAATCACTTCACCCGTGTTTCTAGGGATGGAAAGTTCATTCCTTCGAAACATCGTGTAGCGTAGTACTTTTTCAAGTATCGTCCATTGATCGGAAGCATATGTCGTTCTCCCCGGCAATTCACTAGCCGGTAAGAACCTCCCCGAGTATATCGCTTCAACCACAAACGGTCCTTCCCAAGTGGGTTCAAATTTTCCTCCTATCTTGCGGTGTGCAAGGATAGGTCTTTTGAGAACGAGAACTAAGTCACCAATTTTGAAGGTTCTTGGGCGGACCAGTTTGTCATGGGCTTGAACCATCTTAGCTTGATATAGTTCTAAATTCTGTTGCGCTGCAAGTCTTTTCCCTTCCAGGCTTTCCAATTCTTCTAATCGTAATCTGGCGTTTTCTTCTGTTGTGATTTTACTTGCAACTGCAATTCTGAGTGAAGGAAGCTGAACCTCTAAAGGTAACACTGCCTCGGACCCATACACCAGAGCGTAAGGTGTAGCTTGCGTAGGAGTTCTGAAGGTTGTCCGGTAGGCACATAAGGCTTCTAACAACTTCTCGTGCCAATTTCTCTTATTATCGTCTAAAGTCTTCTTTAAAATTTGAACGAGAGTTTTATTAAAAGCCTCGGCTAGGCCGTTTGCTCTTGGGTAGTAAATTGTTGAATATCGCCGGCCGATTCCGTGTCTCCCGACAAAATTGTTGATTTGTGTGCTTCGAATGCCGACCCATTATCCGAGATGATCTCGCGCGGCACCCCGAAACGGTAAACAACTTGGTTCTTGAAAAATTGTAGTACGTGATGTGCTTTCACTTCTCTTAGTGGGACCGCTCTCTGCCCACTTGGAAAAGTAATCTGTAGCCGCAAGAATGAAGCGATGTCCTTTTGACGATGGTGGTTCTATTGGACCAACTATATCCGTGCCCCAACATTCAAATGGCCACGATGCAATTGTCGGATGTAGCACATTTGGAGGTTGGTGTAGAACCACCCGTGCACTTGGCACCGGTGACGGCTCTTCGGCGATTTTCATGCGGTCGGTCATCATTGAGGGCCGTAGTACCCTAGTCTTTTAATTTTCATTTTCATCTTCTGGACCCGATCGGTGAGCGCCACGGAGTCCCGAATGGACTTCCTTAACAATTTCACGGGCTTCGGACCCGCTTAGGCACCTTAGCCACATTTGATCAAAAGACCTTCCGTATAATGTGTTGTTTATTAATGCGTAGGACGTAGTTCTTTTCTTGATCCGATGGGCTAACGACCTATCCTCCGGTAGTTTTCCGTTTGTAGGTAATCCATCAATGGCCGTCGCCAATCTTCCGTGTTTTCACGTCACTCGTCGCAATCGATCCTTTTTCCTTTTCTGATTTGTGTATCGTGTCTATGTCAAGCTGTGATAGGACCTGGCATCCGTGAACTGACACTTCCACTAATTCATCTTGCAAACAGGCAAATTCTTTTGCGAGACGTGCTAGCGCATCCGCTAGAGCGTTTTCTTTTCTGGGAATTTTGTAAATTGTCACATTTGGAATCTGTTCCAACAGCTGTATGGCATACTGGAAGTATTGCTCGAGTCTTGGTTTTAAAATTGCATCTGTCCGGCGATCCGTTGAATGATTAACCGTGAATCCCCGTAGATGTTGATGTCCGTTATCCCCATTTGAATGGTTAATTCCGATCTCCGTTATGAGGGCTTCGTATTCCGCTTCGTTGTTTGTACATGGTTCCGTCAAGTGGTAGGAGTATCTTAACATCCCCCGCTCCGGTGTTATAAAGATTAGCCCGATTCCCTGCCTTACCGGGCACTATTACTTGCGATTCTTCGTCTTTGTGCGCCGAAGATGCTCCGTCGAAATATAATTCCCAACGTCGATCATCAAGGTCTTCTAGATTCATTATTTGTTCATCCGTGCGATCGTCATTGAGAGGAGATTCTGCCGGCAAAGGGTGTGTCCGCAAGGAAGTCTGCTAAGGCTTGTCCCTTTACTGGCACGAAGAGGCACGAAAGTTATATCGAATTGCAATAATATCATTGACCATCCGGCAAGTCCGCCGGAAAGCGTTGGACGAGTCATCAAGTATTGCAACGGATTAAACTTCGAGATCGGAGTTGACCTTATGAGAAAGCATGTAGTGCCCGAGCTTTCGAGCGGCGAAGATCGGGGCCAAACAATGCTTTTCAATTGCGGGATACCTTACTTCCGTCGGAAGCAAACGACGGCTTAAGTAGTAAAGAGCATTTTCTTTACCCTCATCATCGACATCCGGCTAACAGGGCTCCGAGAGAGTCGTCTAAAGCCGCGGTATAAAGTATTAGCGGTCTACCCGAGACTCGGGGCTGCTAAGACGAGGAGGTGTCATTAAATATTGTTTAATGTCCTCGAAGGCCCTTCGGCATTTCTCTTCCCAAATAAATTTGGCGTCCTTTTTAACTAGTGCCGAGAAAGGCCGACACCTACCCGACAAGTTCGAGATAAAGCGTCGAAGATATGCCGGCTTCCTTGAAAAGATCGTAGTTGTTTTAAGGTTTTGGGAGGCGGCATTTCTAAGATAGCTTTTATCTTTTCCGGATCGATTTCGATTCCACGATGTCGGACAACGAATACTAAGAATTTCCCGGAGGTGACACCGAAGGCGCATTTTAAGGGATTCATCTTAAGGTTAAATTGCCTTAATCGTTCGAAAACAATTCTCAAATCATACAAGTGGTTGTCCTTTACTTTGCTTTTGATGACCACATCGTCCACGTAGCATTCGACTTGATTGTGGATGAGATCATCAAAAATTCTTGTCATTGCTCTTCGGTAAGTTGCTCCTCGCGTTCTTCAATCCGAATGGCATCACTGTGTAGCAATATACTCCGATCGGCGTTCTGAATGCTGTAAGTTTTTCGTCTTCTGGAGCCATTTTTATTTGGTTGTATCCTGAAGATCCATCCATGAATGAGAATATTTCGTGCGTTGAAGCGATGTCGATCATTAATTCTGGGATCGGTAGAGGAAATTCATCTTTTGGACATGCCTTGTTTAAATCTCTGAAGTCCACACAAATTCTGATCTGACCATTCTTCTTCCCGATCGGTACCACGTTGGCTAACCAAGTCGGGTATTGTTCTTCACGGACAAATTTAGCGTCTATTAACTTTTTAACTTCAGCTATGACTTGTTGTTCGATTTCTGAGACGCATTCTTCGGGACCTTGTCCGACCGGAACGTAGTAGGGTCCACTCCTAGTTTATGAATCTGCGACCTTCGGAGCTAAACCCGGCATCTCATCGTAGCTCCAAGCAAAACAGTCTTCGAATTCCATTAATAACTTGATTATTTCTTTGGAGTCTTCTTTATCGAGTAAAGAGCTAACAAAGGTAGGTCTAGGCTCTTCGCTAGTACCTAAGTTAACTTCTATTAACTCATCTATTGTAGATTTGATTTCTTCTTCGAATTACGGTGGAGCGTCTCCAATTTGTAAATCTTCGAGTTCGTCCGTAGTTTCCATGCGGTTTTCATTAGACCCAGCAGGTGACAACCAAGCAAAATTCAGTATCGTCAACCGATCCTACCGTGCCGAATCCGAGACCATGCTTTGAGTTGGGTGGACGACCGGAGTTATTCCATAAATTTTCAAAACGTTGTGATCGACCTTTTGTCCACTCGTTGAGGTAAGAAACCACGTTGAATTAAATTTTGAACACAGTGGAGAGTACCACTCAAAAGGCAATTCCATTAATTCGATGAAGTAGCATCTTCAAATTGTACATTATTTTCGCTTTGGAGGAAGAAGCACCACGGTAGAATTTGATTGGTTTTGCACCACCGCTACGTACCTCTTTGACCTCCATACCCTCGATCTTATTAGAACGGATCGGGGTCGGGGTCATAGTATGTACATAGTGGTTAATCTTCTCGTACATCGATTTATATTCTTCGTTTCTTTCATCTTCGAGAGGGATTCTCGAATTGCGGCTTCTTCGACTTATTGTCGCTTGCTTCTTGTTTGATTTCTTTTTCTTCTTCGAACTATCTTCCCAATCGACATTGATGGTTGGTTTCCTCTGTCCAATCGTCCTAACGTCTCTACCACGACCTCGTCCCCGGCCTCGACCTCGGATGCGAGTTATGGAGAAACCTTCACCATCTCGCCGTAAGGGAGTGGTGAGTGACTGTTGGACTAGAACTTCAGGTTCTTCGTTGTCCCAAACTTTCTTTGCTTCATTTGTTATGGTATCTCCTGGAGAAGATCGTTTTCTTCGGTGGTGCATAATAAGCCGCATCCTCGTGGATTCCAATTTCATGTACTGGAGAATGGTTGTAAGTCACCTTTGATGCACTCGTTCCCCTCCATCGTAGTACTTGATGCACCGATGTAGAGATGATGGTACCATCCCGTTTTCATGTATCCATGGTCGGCCCCAGTAGAGCGTTGAACGACGTTTCTGAATCAATTATGTGAAATTTCGCGGTTGTCTTTGCTAAGTCACCGGTCTTCATCAGTAGCGTAATCGAGCCGAGGGCTCTTTCTCCTTTCTGGTTGAATCCTCTTAATAACATTTTGTCCGCCTTGAGCTCGCGGGCATCAATTTCCAAGTATGCTAGCGTTCGAAGATTCATTATATTGATTGATGCTCCTGGATCCACCAATACTCGGAGAGTGTAAATTTTCCGATTGTAACCGAAATGTACAACGGTCGGTTGTGATCTCGCCGTTCCAAGTAGTAGGTCGTCGTCCGTGAAGGTAACACCTCGTCGTTCCTTTAACGAGCAAACCTCATCTAAGGACTCTCCGGCCATTTGAGCTAAGCAAATTTCTCGGATCAAGTAAGGCCTTGATCGGAGCTTCTCTCATCTCCTTTCGATAAGATGAGAGCGTCGTAGATGCTCGCTTTGGCCGGTAGTTTCCTAAGATGGGCTAGCACGTTGTAGTCCACTTTGTTTTCATGTGTCTCGTTTTCTTCTCGAATGGGTGTTTCTTCTGCCGGGGTTGGTTCTTCCTGAACAACCACCTGCTTTCCTTTGTCCTTTGGACCCATTCTCGGAGGTAGAACTTTCCCACTCCTTAAGTTGACTTCTGTAATTTCTTCTGAATCTATTGTCGAGCTTGCCGGTGTCTCTTCTTGAATCGGAATGACCGGCTCTTCTGGATTAGCTTCAGAGTCTGAAGGCTCTAACTCTATCGTGACTGGAGCTCCTCGAAACTCGCAGATAGATTCGTTGCTTGTTGAACTCTCGTAGCCTCCTTGATGGATGTTTTCTTTATTATTTTGCTTGTCGAGATCGTGTATGATTTGAGAATTGTCGTTGGTATCGAAATCGATATCCGGATTATCGTTAGTTACGTAATCGTTAGAAACAGTCAAAACGTAGCCAACGCCATCACCCTTATCATTATATGATCCCACCGAAGTGAGCGGATAATCATACGGAGTCAAGGGTTCGAGGGATTTCTCCCCCGAATCGGAAACAACTATCCTAGGATAAGCGGCCCCTAGTCTCAGCCTTAGGTGCCTCGGTCTTCTCTTCTTCGTCGATTTTCTTCTTCTCTTCAATCGTCTCCGGTTGAGGTGGTTCTTCTATCGCAAGTGATAGTACCGGCTTAACAGGTTTCAAACTACGAATTGAAGCTCGCACCGAAGCGGTTTGGATGCTGTCTAAAATCTTTTTCGAAGACCTCGTCCAAGCGGTAGTCCATCCATCGTCAGTCGTATAGGGGTCATCGGAATGATGGGATCGGTCGAGATAACATTGACGGAACCTCCTTTCGGGGTTCCTTCATGTACTCCTTCGGGATCGTTATATTCCCTTTCCGCAGTTGTCATCGAGCCAACTTTTGAAGGTAATGCAATCTTCTATCTTGTGTCCAAGCATCTCGGTGGTAAGGGCAAAAGTTGGGATCACCTTTCTTGTTGACCTCCTCTCGGTCTTTTAGGCTCGGCAGCTGGAAATCCGGAGTCTTCATCGGACTACGGAACATTTTTGGCACTCGCTTCATTCTTGAACGGATATTCTCTCGCTCAAAAGCTCTCTTAATGTACGTTGCGGACGAGACGGTTGTTCATACTCGCGGAGATGATCGATAGCCGGGTCGGGGTTGCTGGTGATTCGTAGTGGTTGCCGCGGCCGTTTCGGTGGTATTTGCATCGGTTGCTTGCCTTTGTCAATCCGCCGCGACGATCCCGGATTTCTTTTCAAAAGTCTTTACTGGGCTTTTGTTTATCCGTCTTGTCTGGTGAAACTTAATTGCTTCGCCTCTTCTTGCAAGCTTCCGGCCTTGCTTAACAACTTCTCGAAAGTCTTAATAGTGAATCCCTTGAGGAGAAGTGCTATCGGGCCATGGATGCTTTTAGCAAAATGTCGACTGCATGCTGTTCTTGCAGTTGTGGTTCACACTTCATACTTAAGTTCCTCCATCGGAGTATGTAATCCACCAAAGTTTCATTCGGCTTCTGCTTTTCTACCACTAAATCACCTATAGTGATGTGGTGTTGAGCTCCGCGAATCGCTTGATGAAGAGGTTCTCTAGCTCGAGAATGTCTTAACCGAACCGTTTGGTACTCGCATACCCGCCGAAGGCGATTCCCGATGCGCGCCGACGAACTCGTCGGAAGAGTAATGCATCGCTCCCGCCGGCATTGCAACAACCGGCACGAAAGTGTGCCACATGCTCGTCGGGGGTTCCTGGTTCCGTCAAGGTCTTGAACGGAGGTGGTACGAAGCCTTTCGGGTATTGGACGGCCGTCGAATTCTTCCGGGTAAGGTCTACCCGTCCGAATGGATGTCTCGCTTTTGATTGTGCTAAGGCCTCGCACCTGCTGTTCCACCAAGTTCTTGATATCCTTTTCAGGAATCATACTTTGTGTTGTATCCTTTTTTAGCTGATCATCCCCATTGACGGACGTAATCTCCTTTCCTCCGTCCACAATGTGAATGACCTCTGGGGGTGTCTCCCTTTGTGGTTGTACTCGACTCTGGAGAGTGGCCAGAGCTACGGCCATCTCTTCCATCCTTTTCGCCATTTGAGCGATCGTGTCGTCTTTTTCCCGAAGTCGTCTTCTCATCGGTCCCGCTCCTCTCTTCTCGCGGCCGCAGGAGCACCTTGCGAAGCCGATGAAGCTCGTGTCTCAACCATGTTGATTTCTCGCGTATTCGTCGTCCATAAATTCCGATGAATCAATCTCGTCTCCGAACTTTTCTTCTCTTTCTTTTGCCAACCGTCGGATATCGGTTCTCAACTTTTCCATGGCATCTTCTAGCGGGGCTTTCTGTGTGTCTTCGTGGTTTTCGTGCGATAGTTGCCGGGTCCCCTTCTCACGAGTCCCCTTCATCGCGGTAGCACTTTCTTCAGATTCAAGTTTCCCGGCGAGACTTTCTTTCTCGGCCGTCGTTTCAATCTCAATCGCCCGGTAGTGGGACGCCATACCATCCTTCCGGCGACAGAAGGTCTAGGACCAGATGGTCCGTCTGGCCAAATGCCGGAAGATGGTATCCTCCCTAATCCGTAATCCCGAGACGACAACGAGCGGACTAGTCTTCATCCTTTTACTTGGCTTTTCCGTCATGATGGCGGGTTCTACTTGGGGCCCAAGACGGGATTGTAACCGGCACCCGCCCTATCCTTCGTAGAATTTCGACACGGGCGAGCTTTTCCTTCTTTGCTAACTTTTCTACCAAAGTTTGCAGTCGAGCAAACGGCGTAGTTCTAGTTCTTTTCTTGCGGCTATCGTTGTAATATGCGGGCTGCGGTAATGTGGCAAGCAATCTTGCGAATATTTTCTTCATCTTCCGCGGCGGAGAGGGGATGAAACCCGCTTCCTCCCAAGAGTGGTATGTATTCGGGTAGCGGTGTATATTCGGGCGAGTGGTGTATATTCCGCGATTCCGGAATTTCCTCTAGGAAAGCAATTTCAGCGGCTCCGGCTTCTTTAGCGATCCTTCTACTTTTGTTTCCTTCTCGGGTCTTTGTTAGTGACGGAATCCTCGAACCGGACCCGATTTCGAAAACGGAAGGTCTTACGAGAAGATCTGTACCCTCCACGGTAACGAGTCCATCATAATTCCGGATTTCTTTCCCCTTTGATTTGGCAAAAGTCGGGGTAGGTGCGAAACAACTAGACCGAGTGGGGTAGAAAGAACGGTCCTCCGCGGGCGGCGGTGTTCCTCTTAGTCGGGATCCTTTGCAGAGGAGGGAATTCTTGGGTTGACCTAAGGTTGAACTCAAGCAGCGGCTCTTCAGCTTCAGATACCTTGTTCATCAGTGCGAAAAGGGAGACGTCGGTGATCTTGACGTTCGTGTTTTCAAATCCTTGTCCAAATCGGATGATTCCATTGTCGGGCAACTCATCCTTATAGACGCCGAGGTCCAGTCCATTGGTGAAGGAGAAAATCAGTTTTGGGGCTTCCATTTCTGCAGGGTAGATTCTGGTTGTCAATCCCAAATTATGCTTCTTTTCTTTAGGACGAAAAGAAAGGAATTGAAAAGAGTCCGAACTCATTCATGTTCATGTATTTATAAAAAGGAATCACTTATTAAAGGGTTTGTTTATTTAGAACGGAGTGTTCAAAGGTGTAGAGAGGGTAAGGAATCCGAATCGGAGTTGGAAAGGAAAAGAGAATCTTAAGCAAGACTTCTCGACCCGAAGGATCACTCCTAAACTAACATCTATCGGGGGTCCACCCCACCTCGAAATGAGGTAAAAGGATCTCGGAACCTCTCACGTCAGGGGTGTCTAAACAAGTGGCTCCTAAATCCGAGAGAATGTTGGTTATACTTGTTCAAGGTAGAAATGAACATAGTATCCAACGGAAAGAAGGGTAGTTTGACCCACAAGGGATATGGATACACTACCGATTTTTGAAAGCAGAATTATTTGATTAAGATGGAGAGAGGAACTAGTCCCCAGCGGAGTCGCCAGAAATTTGTCGGCATATTTTTAGGTTGTGTGATATTTTGAAAAGGGGTCGCCTAACAGAAGTTGTCGGCGAATTTTAAATTTAAATATAGATATAATTTAGAAAGTAATATTTGATTTCGAAAATAATTTTAAATTTGAAGATTTTAAGATATGAAATCAAACCGATCTCACATCCAAATAGTTTATATAAACGAGCACCGCATCACAAACCGTGTATCTATCCCTAAGGATAGACACATCGCTTGATGGTGGGGATCGGTTAAATAAACTAGAAGATTTGTGACATCCGTTTGGTCCGCGAACCAATTTTATAAGCCGACAAATTCCCCGCTTAATATGAAACTATTAAACAGGGTTTATATTACCCGGGTTCTTAAAGTTCCCTATAAGGGCAAGCCCCTATAGTTAATTACATCTTAAGTGACGGGAATCACCTAAGAAAACTCTCGATAATAATCAATAATCTCCGCTCTCAAGAATTTCAAAGTTTAAGTTTTCAAGAGGATTGAATTTTGGAAATTTCAATAGGGAATGGATCAAATTTAGAACATTTTTATTTTGGGAATTCAAAGGAAGAAAAGTAGAAGAGATCACGGATTCGAAGCGGACTTCGGTAATCTCCCGACTATCCTATTGTTTGGCTTGGATTTAGGAAAGTCCTAATGTTTATTTAATGTTTTAATCTTGCCAATTTAGTTAATTAGGGCTTATATTTATATGATAGAATCATACAAATTGCCTAGAAGATATGAGGGTTTATGTCGTATCGGACGACTACCTCGGAATCCTAAGACCGGTTAGGGCTTAATTTGCAATGCAAATGCCTAACGAAGAGTTGAGGATTTATGTTGCACTAGGCAAACTACCTCGAAGTCCTATGGCTTTGTTATTTAATTCTAGGAAAGTTTTGTTGATGTAGGTTCAAGTTTTGCTGACGACGATGGCCGTGCTCGCCCACCATGCTCCGAGCTCCTTGTTATTCTTTGAGGTTTAGTTTTAGAAATCATAAATCAAGAGATGGGAGAAATGTTCTGGTTTGAGAAGTTTTAATTTCCAAGTGTTTTTTATGTTTTAATTAAAACAAATCTTAAAGTTGATTATAACGACACCGGTTAAGATCCCACGGTTCCATCCTTCCGGCATCATTATTTTTATCGGATTCACTTAGTCCAGATGAATTTGCTAAACTCAATCGAATGAGTTCCACACTTTCATTTAGACCGTGGAAATCCCGTTAGCAACACGTAGGTTACATCATCCGAGGTATTCCCGATCATCCAACAAGACGTTTTAATTTAGTTGTAATTGTAGTTTTGTGTTCCGTTTGTGATTAAATTTTGAGTTGTCTTATATTTTGAAATGTTGTGGAGGTGAATTTTATCTTGTAGTGTCTTTTATTTTAATTTTGGGTTTCGGCTTTGGTTTTCGTCCTAAAGGTGTAGGTTTTCATGCAACCGTTGTTTATCATGCAAGAAAAGTAAGTGCGATGCGATTAAATAAATTTCAGTAAAATAAATTGCAATAAAATAAAAGCGTACTCAGGAGGGTCTTCCCGTCATCCCAAGCCGCACTTAAAACACAAGTTAGAATATTTAAGCGAGTTCCTAGGTAGAAGCTAAGGTAAGGGTTATGGTTTTCTACCAAATTCCTAATCCTATAGCTAGTCATTTCCTATGACGTCTAGGTTCTTTGTGTTTTTGGTTTGAAGACGATTTTCTTCATCAAAGAACAATTAAGTTCAATTGTTCTTATCAACATCCTATCATATCGAGGAAGTGCTTAAGAAGAATCTTAAACATCTTTTCAATATTCTTAGGATTGTTTTAAGTCCAAATGAATTTAATTGTGTAAGTGAATCGATCGTCCGAGGTTTTTCAATTTTTTTGTTAACTTACTCGATGGAACTAGGACATTTGAATATCCTATAAGTGAAGTAACATTTCATTTTATATTCTGTTTAGGAGTTATGATAACTAAAGCTCTTGAGGGTAAATTGGTATTCAAATGGTTTGTGATTCAATTTTAAGTTCAAATTAATGATTTAAGTTTGGAATAGTGTTCAAGTTATTTTAGATTTATTTCTTCATGTCTTAAGTGAGGTTATTTAATTCAATTTAATTTAATTTAATTTATTTGATTTAATTTAATTCAATTTAATTTAGTTTGATTTGACTTAATTTAATTCAATTTAATTTAGTTTATTTGATTTAATTTCTTAATTTAATTTTAATTTAATTTTAATTTAATTTAATTTATTTAATTTAATTTAATTTATTTATTTAATTTTAATTTATTTATTTAATTTAATTTAATTTAATTTAATTTAATTTAATTTAATTTAATGTATTTAATTCATTTAATTTAATTTAATTTGTTTATTTAATTTAATTTAATTTTAATTTAATTTAATTTAATTGAAAATTTTTTTTTTTTTTGAAAGAGTTTAATGATTTAATTTTAGTTTAATGATTAAGTCTTTTAATATTTTAAATTTGAGTTGTCATTTTAATTAAGAGTTGAATATTAATGAGATGATTAATTTTGGGATTTTTAAATTAAAGAATAAACCTCTTCCTAATAATATCCCTATTTTAATAATTCCAATTTTATTATTCTTCCAAATTCAATTAATTATTTAATTAAAGTTTAATCATTTTAAAATGCTTAATGGGTTTCTACCCTTTAATTATTAAATTTCAATCATCCAAATCAGATTAGGATCAAATATTTTACTTGTTAATTTTTATTAAACCTAAAGTTTTAATTAAGGGTTAAAATTTTAATTACCATTTTGCCCTTTAAGCCTAATAATTTCATAACTCACTAAATTGAACTCAAATGAACTTGAAATTTTTATGTGACTTCACTTATGTGTCAATAAAGACATGAGAGGAGAAAATGTGATTTTTCTGTATTTAATTTATTTATATAATTATTTTTTGTAGAAAATAGAAATTTCCAAGGAAAATTCAATAATATGACCAAGGGAAAGTTTCTGTCCTTAAGAAAATTAGGGGACATTCCTAATGACCAGAGGACCACTTGGACCAAATTTTGTAATTTTTTGAATTATATTTTATTTATTAGAATTATTCTAAGTTCTGGAGTATTAATTAATTTAAAAATAAAATAAATGTTGAAAAACAAATTTTATAATTTTTAAAATTTTCTCTGATATCAAGGATTCCAGAGAACCAAACTTTACAATTTTCTGATTTTCCTTTGATTTATTATAATTATTTTGGTGAAAATGCTAGAAAATACATTTTTTTTTTAATTTTAAAATTACCCTAGAGCTTTAAAAAAATTAATATCTCACTAAATAGACCTAGGAAAAATATGGGACTTGTTCCTAAGTGATTGAAATTCAAAATATGACATTTTGGTGAATTTTATTATTTTTGTGATTTTTATTATTTTTTAATTATTAAAAATATTAAAATAATATTAAAAAATCAACTTTTTTAGAAAATTGAAATTTTAATTTTCTTAAACTCCCCTGATATCAGAGAGACTCCAAAACCAATTTGGTGAATTTTTGAAAGATATTTTGAAAGTTATGAATTTTTAAAATTTAAAATGACTAAGTGGCTTAATTAACCCAATTAGTGGGGCTAACCAAGTCCAATCGACCTCAAATTTTTATGATGGGTTCCTCTCGATCCTAAAGGTCAGTGGAGAATTGATTTCAAGTCAATTTGATCTATGGTTAACTCTAATTAATTAGAGATCTATTTTGGGTATTTAAGCCAATTAGGGTTAATCTGAGTGAATTTACCCAAATCCTATTTTTCCTAGGGTTCTCTCGGTCATAAGGAACATCACCAAATTTTCCTAGAATTTATTTCACAACATGCTAATTTTTGAAATTAAAATACTTAAAGCAGCAACATGCATTTGAAAAATCAATAACTTTTCACAGAGATGGCCTTCGACCTGGAAAATTCGAGGAATGTTCCCAAATTCGGAGGCTTCAAAAGCCCTATGGTCTCATGCCATGGTGAATTGTATGAATGCATGGAGAATTAAATGTATGCAGAGAGTAAATAAATTACTAAAAATAAAATACTTGATGAAATTAAATGATTTCTTTTCCACATTATTCTCCTCTGTTCACTGAGCAAGAGGGTATTTTTCTTTTATTTTTGTGATTTTTCTACACAAAGTTATGAATTTTTAAAGTTCTGGGAATTAAATAAATAGAAAATATCCCTATTTATCTACTTAAGTGACGCGGCGCCAGCGCATCCTTAGCCTCTCCGAAGCAGTACGTGTCGCGCTGTGATTGGGCGCCGCCATCTGAGTCAGCCGTCCCGGGACCCGCAGTTCACGTAACGTTCTCTGGTCCGGCGCAATCTGATCCGTCCGCTCGATACACGCGCGATCCAACGGCTCCTGGTCATCGTCTACGACTGGTGTGCACCCGTGACCGTCAACCTTCTAACCCTAATTTCTCACTCGATTCTCAATGGATTTTCGTGTTCTTATGCTCTATGGATTCGTCTTGAAGAGACGAACACATCCATACGGTAAACATGCATTGAAATTTACTCAAATGAAATGGAGAATCTCCGTAAGCTCGGGAAGAAGAATGAGTTCATACCTTTGCTCGGAGAAGTGAAGCTTCGATCCGAGAGTTGTTGCACCTTCGATCGGATCCTGAGCAAGCTCCGCATGAAGTCTCCTCGGTCCGGTGAATTGTCTAGGTTGGACTTCGACCACGGCCTGATCACAAAGCTTGGAGTCCGGAGCAACCGGGTGGCCCGGAGATGGGGCTTTTAGCTGGTGGACACCTTCCCTTGGTCCGGTGAAGGTGTAGAAACAATCAATTTGGGGATTGGCTCACTCGTGGAGGAGTGTCCCGGTTTTGGGCTTGGATTTCAACTCCGAAATCGAGCTCGCGCAGAAGAAATGGCAGGGGGATCTCACTCTGGGATCAAGTGCTCGTGTATGAGGAGGGGTCCGGAACAATTTTGGCGTAGTTTTGGCAAGGTTTTTGCAACTCTCTTTTTATGGCCGTGAGGGGGTGGTGTTTAAATAGGCATGGTCGGAGGCTCTCCTGCGGGGGTTTAATGATTGGGATCAGCTCGCTCGGTGAGGAGAAGAACAGCCATGGTGACCACTGAGCATGGGGCGGCTCAGCGAAGGGAGAATTTCAATGTTGGCTCACTCCCGAGGTCTCGGGCATGGCGTTTTCCGGCGACCGGGTGGCCGGCCGGCTAGTGCATGGGTCACCCTCGAGGTCGGGTGGGTCGTAGCTGAGGCTTGTGCAGTCAATTAGCATTGGCCATGTGTAAAGGGTTCGAATCAAAGTGGAATGGGAAAGGGCTAGTTTTGGGTCTAAATGGGTCAACCCTTGGTTTTGGGTTAGGTTCACCTCTCCAAGGCCAATTTGGGCTGAAGGGAAAGTCACTTGGATCGGCTTGATTAGTGGGGTCAAGTCACAATCCAAGTACAATTAAGCTTAAGCAAGAGTTAGGGGAGACATGGGAGTGGTTAATTACTCTTAAGAGAATCATTAAAGGGTCCCCTCCTCTTGCCATTTTGGGTATGGTGAAGTGTCCAAGGCTTTCATGGCTCACATGTGGCTCATGCATGGCTTCATGGCTCACCTTTGGCTTGGGGAAAGCTTGGTCAATTTCATGAAAATGGATTTTAGGAATATTTTGGTATTTTTGGGCAATTTGGCATGGTGCTTGATTTAGATTTATTTGATGATGGAATTGAAACTTAGGGAATGATTTTCATCAAATGGATGACAAATGAAAATGTCATATGGGCTTTAGAATCAATTTTGGGCTCATTGAAATGGTTTTAGATGGGCTTTTAAATGGTTTAGGAAAGTGGGCTTCTGAATTTTAAAATGGATTTTTGGGATGAAATTTTGGTAAAGGCTTGGGCCAAATAATTGTTGAGTTTGGTTTAGGGATGCTTCATGAGTGGTTTGAAACAAATTTGAGGTGATTTGGGTTTGAATTGGGTTGGATATGGGCTTTTTGGTAAAGAGGCTAAAGTGGGCCAAAATGGGCTACCATGGGCCAAAGTTGGGCTAGAGTTGAAGTTGATGTAAAATTAATGTTGGGAAATGTTTTTTTGGGAGTGTTTCAAAGAGGTTTTGTCTTTGGTTGGGTTTTGATTTTGGGGTTTGGGCTCATTTGGGCTAGGTTTAGGTTTAGGCCAAAATTGGGCTTTTTGATTTTGGGTTGAATTTGAGTGGGGTTTGGATCAAAGTTTTGAGCAAATCATGCTAGTGTTTTGTTTATGGGGATGTCAAGGAAGGTTTAGAAAAGATTTGGGGTTAATTGGAGTTGAATTGGGTGAGTTTGGGTTAGGTTTGGGTCATAGGTCCAAATTGGGCTTTAAGGCCAAAAGTGAAATTGGATCCCAATGCCAATCAAATTGGGCTTGGCTTTGGTCTAGATTGGTGTTGGGGATGTTGAATTGAAGTTTAGAATTGAATTGGACCAGAATTTGGGTCAATTGAGTAGGTTTGGTTTGACATTGGGTTTACTTTGGGTTAAAATGGGTCAAATCGGGGGTTTTGACAAAAGTGGGGTAAATTGACAAAATTGGCCCATGGTGTAGTTGAACAAAATGAAATTGGGAATATTTGGGATTTTCTGGAATTTTCTGGGAATTTTCTGAATTTTTGGATTTTTGGGTCAAAAGGGGTATTTTGGGTATTTGGAAGGTATTGGGGGTATTTTGGAATTTTTGGCATTTTTGGTTATGGATGATCAATTTAAGTGATGTGGAAATGTTTGAGATTGATTTTGGAGAAATTTGGGTGATTTGGAAATTTTTGAGAAATTTCGGGCTATTCGAGGCTACGGGTAGGTTGGCGGGTGTTGGGTCCCGGGGTCAAAAATTGAAAATTTGGAAAATTGAAGATTGGGTGGATGTAAGTGAAATGAAATCATTTTGGTTGAGCCATGAAGCCATATCAAGCCCACATGAGCCATGAAGGGACTCATTTGAGGCACTCACTATGTTGTTCCTAACCCTCTAGCCAAGGGCTTGGGGGTTAAGGACCATCCATGTGAATCACCTACATGAGTCGGGAGGTCAAGTCGGGTATGGGTGTGTTTTTAGGAGGTGTGTGAAAGTGTAGTGTGTGTGCAAGTCAACCCTTCACTGCATCAGTGCTACCTGTGGCGAGTCCTAAGGCCAAAGAGTCCCATAGGAACTCATCCCTTAAACTTCCACATTTGATTTCAACCCTCTAGGTGATTAGGGGTCTACAGATCAAGTTTGTGGAGTTTGCGAGGAGTTAAGAAGTGGTTTAAAATTCTAGATGGTGGATCCCAATTCTAGTCCTCTAAGATAGTCAAAGGAAAAACCTAAGGCTAGATCCTAAGTACTAAAGAGAAGAAGAGAAGACCTCATCAAAAATGAGGTCAACAAATGGACTTCCAATAGGTGTGGTGAGTCGACGGAGCACACCGCACGTATTGGTGTTGACCGAAGCGATCAACAAAACCAACACGGATGTCCAAGTAACAAACTTTAGGACGAAGTAGAAGAGTTTCACTGGGGAGTGTCAAGTATATCTCTGGAACTGGAGATTCTTGAACTCTTGCTGGGGAAAGGAAAAGGAGGTGAATCCCAAATCACATGTTTTGAGAGAATTTCGATTTAGATTTTATTTTGTTTCATGTTCAAGTCATGATGTGTGAGTTTAGATTTCAATTTGGAGTTTCAATTTAGATCGAAGTTAGTCAAGATTAATTTGAAGGAATTTGATTTGAAATGAAATTGGAATTTCGAAGTTTTAGATGTAACATCTTCAACCCCAAAAGAAGATCGAATCGATTGGATTGGATTATTACAATGAGGAAAGATCTCGTAGTAATGCGGTATTGGATGTAAAATCCTTAACCTCAAGAGTTTGATTTGATGTATTTCAGGTGCGATAGGGGAAAAATCCTAAAGCGAGGTGCGGTCTCGGATGTAAAATCCTCGACCTTAGGAGTTTGAATTTGATGTATTTCAGTGCAGTAGGAAGAGAATCCTAAAGCAGTGCAGTCTTGGATGTAAAATCCTCGACCCAAGAGTTTGAATTTGATGTATTTCAGTGCAGTAGGAAGAAAATCCTAAAGCAGTGCAGTCTTGGATGTAAAATCCTCGACCCAAAAGTTTGAATTTGATGTATTTCAGTGCAATAGGAAGAGAATCCTAAAGCAGTGCAGTCTTGGATGTAAAATCCTCGACCCAAAAGTTTGAATTTGATGTATTTCAGTGCAGTAGGAAGAAAATCCTAAAGCAGTGCAGTCTTGGATGTAAAATCCTCGACCCAAAGGTTTGAATTGATGTATTTCGAAGTGCAACAGGAAGAGAATCCTAAAGCAGAGTGCGGTCTTGGATGTAAAATCCTCGACCCAAGAGTTTGAATTGATGTATTTCAGTGCAATAGGAAGAGAATCCTAAAGCAGTGCAGTCTTGGATGTAAAATCCTCGACCCAAGGAGTTTGAATTGATGTATTTCAGTGCAATAGGAAGAGAATCCTAAAGCAGTGCAGTCTTGGATGTAAAATCCTCGACCCAAGGAGTTTGAATTGATGTATTTCAGTGCAATAGGAAGAGAATCCTAAACGAAGGTACTGGATGTAAAATCCTCGACCCAAGAGTTCGAATTGATGTATTTCCAGGTGCAATAGGAAGAGAATCCTAAAGCAAAGGCAGTCTTGGATGTAAAATCCTCGACCCAAGGAGTTTGAATTGATGTATTTCAAAGGCAATAGGAAGAGAATCCTAAAGCAAATGTGATCTTGGATGTAAAATCCTCGACCCAAAGTTTTGAATTGATGTGATGTTTGATGTGAGATCTGGAAAGATCGAATTTGAGATTCGATAGAGATTTGGAATCCGGAAAGATTGAATTTGAATTTTATCGAGATTTGGAATCCGGAAAGATTGAATTTGAATTTTATCGAAATTTGGAATGCGGAAAGATTGAATTTGAATTTGATCGAAATTGGATTCGAAATTTGATCGAGAATTTGATTTAACATTCTTGTTGATTTTGTTATCCTTTAATGATTCAAATTTTATTTTGTTATTTATTTAATGTTCATGTGAATTTGGTGTTTGTCATTTTTTAGATTTTTTTTTTTTAGGAAGTTTTCTTTTATCTTTTTTTTTATTCTCGTTCTTTGTTCGAAGTTCATTTAACTTTAATGGCGTTTCCCAATCAATTTGCACAAAAGAGGTGAAGGCCAAAAAATGTGACATGGTCACTTTTATTCCAATCATACCGAAGATACATCGTACAACTTGATACTGGAATATATTTCATACAATCCATGTAGACTCAAAACGGATCGTGTATGATCTTTGTTGATCCATCTAAAGAAGCATCTCGTCAAAAGTCCATGTCCGAATAGTGAGATGCATGGTCAATAACATCACCTTCCAAGCCATCCTCGGCAAGGATGCCGTATGGATGTATATCGGAGGTGTGATATTTTCCATGTAACTCACGGCTCGTAAGTGCCGGAGGCTTTCTAGCTCCGGTCTGCGGCTGGAAATGGTAAGGTGTCTTTCCGTCGTCCCTCCTCCCGAACGTAATCGAGATCCGCTTCATCGGTACTCCCGGTATGCAATGCTTGGCGATATCCGCTCCGTTACCCTTCGCATCATGACGGAACCTACCGGTAGTGGTATCTTTATCGGCCCTCGGAACTCACCCGGGCCTCGCTATCCGGAGGTCGATCCGAACATGATGTTACACTCGCTCGAAAAGAGATCGTGTGCAGAAGGTCCGACAAAGTCATGGTGATCAATGTGTGGGGGTATACGAGTCACCCCGCTTGTAGATGTTGATGATGCAGCTATTGGGTATGCGGTCCGTCGGCAGTACCCTCCATGTTATCAATCTCTTTACCATTCTCTTGATGACTAATGGCATCGGATCCACTCGCACCATGACGGAGTATTCCCGGCGGGTTTCCCTTCCTCGTCCTCGGCAAAGTTGTAACAAAGATCCACATTGTATTGTGATTCTTCCTTTCCCCGGCATCCATCTCCGGGGCTCCGAGTATGTGTTTTCCCTTAGGCGGCCTCGCTCGGCTCAGCCTTTTCAAATCCCGGATGCAATCCACGATTTGCTGTCGCTCATACTCCGAGAATACGTCCGTATGTAATTCGAGGCCCTCCAAGCATATTGATTCTTCCGCCTCTAATCCTTTCGAAGTATTCAAAGGTTTTCTTTTCAACATTCCGCATTCTCTCCGACTCGTATTCCGGAATGATCCGTGCATGGCGAGGCCTTGTGACATATTGTGGGATGTATGGTTCAATCCCTTCACGTCTCTCCCGCATACCTCGGCTCCTCGTGGATGATGTCCGTCGGGACATCCCCCGGGTTGCTTCCGCAACAAGGTCATGCATCACTCGGTGGTTCTATCCCGGTGGCGTGGTAGCCTTCCTTCTCTCCGGTCTTTGTGAGATTTCTCTCGGTTCTTTCGTCATCCTAGGAGCCGGCCTCCTTCCTTCTGGTTCCCGGTGAACCGGTGTCCTTGAAGTGTATGCACCGACATTAGCGATCGCCTCGTCGTGCTCGATCCGCAGCTAGTTTTGTCAACATCTTACGGATACGGCGATTCTTATTTCTTCGTTGCGTTGCTGTGAGAGTAGCTCTCCGAACTTCTTGAATCTCTGTGGGCGCGGCGCTGACAAGCCTGCCCTCTGCTGTAGCGACTACATACTTCATTTTCTTATCTTCTTCAATATTTGTCTTTCTTTTCTTGTTGCTGGATTGGTGGCTTGGGCCACCCACTTTCATCACTGTATGTCCGGGCAGTTCTTCTCGGTCAACCGGACCCAGGCCACTTTCCTCGTATCGTAGGCTCCGCCGGTGCGAAATCCGAGTCAATCTCGATTATCGCTCCATCTTTCACCCTCTTTTCATCAAGTGCAAGGCTTACGCCATTCTTAAAGTTCAAGACCAACCGCCCGCTCGACATTTCCCCGCGAAAAGACAAGGAAAAGGATCAGGGGCTGTACTAAGAACAAGAACATCAAGAAAATGTTTATTAAAGACATCTTGTTTTATTATTATTTTTTATATTTTCAAACTTAACAGGAATGAAGTGGGATAAGATCAGGTAAGAGATTTTGATTTGGAAGAGAGAACAAGGAAAATTTTATTATCAGGATTTTATTTATTTCAGCACATTTTGTTATTTTTGGGTTCGGACCCATTCATAAGTAATCACTTCACCCGTGTTTCTAGGGATGGAAAGTTCATTCCTTCGAAACATCAGGTAGCGTAGTACTTTTTCAAGTATCGTCCATTGATCGGAAGCATATGTCGTTCTCCCTGGCAATTCACTAGCTGGTAGGAACCTCCTGAGTATACTGCCTCAACCACAAACGGTCCTTCCCAAGTGGGTTCAAATTTTCCTCCTATCTTGCGGTGTGCAAGGATAGGTCTTTTGAGAACGAGAACTAAGTCACCAATTTTGAAGGTTCTTGGGCGGACCAGTTTGTCATGGGCTTGAACCATCTTAGCTTGATATAGTTCTAAATTCTGTTGCGCTGCAAGTCTTTTCCCTTCCGTGCTTTCCAATTCTTCGAGTCGTAATCTGGCGTTTTCTTCTCGTTGTGATTTTACTTGCAACTCGCAATTCGAGTGAAGGAAGCTGAACCTCTAAAGGTAACATCGCCTCGGACCCATACACCGCAGCGTAAGGTGTAGCTTGCGTAGGAGTTCGAAGGTTGTCCGGTAGGCCCATAAGGCTTCTAACAACTTCTCGTGCCAATTTCTCTTATTATCGTCTAAAGTCTTCTTTAAAATTTGAACGAGAGTTTTATTAAAAGCCTCGGCTAGGGCCGTTTGCTCTTGGGTAGTAAATTGTTGAATATCGCCAGCCGATTCCGTGTCTCCCGACAAAATTGTTGATTTGTGTGCTTCCGAATGCCGACCCATTATCCGAGATGATCTCGCGCGGCACCCCGAAACGGTAAACAACTCGGTTCTCGAAAAATTGTAGCACGTGATGTGCTTTCACTTCTCTTAGTGGAACCGCCTCGCCCACTTGGAAAAGTAATCCGTAGCCGCAAGAATGAAGCGATGTCCTTTTGACGATGGTGGTTCTATTGGACCAACTATATCCGTGCCCCAACATTCAAATGGCCACGATGCAATTGTCGGATGTAAGCACATTTGGAGGTTGGTGTAGAACCACTCCGTGCACTTGGCACCGGTGAGCGCTCTTGGCGATTTTCATGCGCTCGGTCATCATTGAGGGCCGTAGTACCCTAGTCTTTTAATTTTCATTTTCATCTTCGGACCCGATCGGTGAGCGCCACAGAGTCCCGAATGGACTTCCTTAACAATTTCACGGGCTTCGGACCCGCTTAGGCACCTTAGCCACATTCGATCAAAAGACCTTCCGTATAATGTGTTGTTTATTAATGCGTAGGACGAAGTTCTTTTCTTGATCCGATGGGCTAACGACCTATCCTCCGGTAGTTTTCCCGTTTGTAGGTAATCCATCAATGGCATCGTCGCCAATCTTCCGTGTTTTCTCGTCACCGCTCGCAACCGATCCTTTTTCCTTTTCGATTCGTGTATCGTGTCATGTCGAGTCGTGATAGGACCTGGCGTCCGTGAACTGACACTTCCACTAATTCATCTTGCAAACAGGCAAATTCTTTTGCGAGACGTGCTAGCGCATCCGCTAGAGCGTTTTCTTTTCTGGGAATTTTGTAAATTGTCACATTCGGAATCTGTTCCAACAGCTGTATGGCATACTGGAAGTATTGCTCGAGTCTTGGTTTTAAAATTCTGTACTGTCCGGCGATCTGTTGAATGATTAACTGTGAATCCCCGTAGATGTTGATGTCTGTTATCCCCATTTGAATGGTTAATTCCGAGCTCCGTTATGAGGGCTTCGTATTCCGCTTCGTTGTTCGTACATGGTTCCGTCAAGTGGTAGGAGTATCTTAACATCCCCGCTCCGGTGTTATAAAGATTAGCCCGATTCCCGCCTTACCGGCACTATCACTTGCGATTCTTCGTCTTTGTGCGCTGAAGATGCTCCGTCGAAATATAATTCCCAACGTCGATCATCAAGGTCTTCTAGATTCATTATTTGTTCATCTGGCAAGTCGTCATTGAGAGGAGATTCTGCCGGCAAAGGGTGTGCTGCAAGGAAGTCTGCTAAGGCTTGTCCCTTTACGGCACGAAGAGGCACGAAAGTTATATCGAATTGCAATAATATCATCGACCATCTGGCAAGTCTGCCGGAAAGCGTTGGACGAGTCATCAAGTATTGCAACGGATTAAACTTCGAGATCAGGTTGACCTTATGAGAAAGCATGTAGTGCCTGAGCTTTTGAGCGGCGAAGATCAGGGCCAAACAATGCTTTTCAATTGCGGGATACCTTATTTCCGTCGGCAGCAAACGACGGCTTAAGTAGTAAAGAGCATTTTCTTTACCCTCATCATCGACTCTGGCTAACAGGCTCCGAGAGAGTCGTCTAAAGCCGCGGTATAAAGTATTAGCGGCCTACTCCGAGATCGGGGCCGCTAAGACGAGAGGTGTCATTAAATATTGTTTAATGTCCTCGAAGGCCTTCTGGCATTTCTCTTCCCAAATAAATTTGGCGTCCTTTTTAACTAGTGCCGAGAAAGGCTGACACCTACCTGACAAGTTCGAGATAAAGCGTCGAAGATATGCCAGCTTCCCTTGAAAAGATCGTAGTTGTTTTAAGGTTTTGGGAGGCGGCATTTCTAAGATAGCTTTTATCTTTTCCGGATCGATTTCGATTCCACGATGTCGGACAACGAATCCTAAGAATTTCCCGGAGGTGACACCGAAGGCGCATTTTAAGGGATTCATCTTAAGGTTAAATTGCCTTAATCGTTCGAAAACAATTCTCAAATCATACAAGTGGTTGTCCTTTACTTTGCTTTTGATGACCACATCGTCCACGTAGCATTCGACTTGATTGTGGATGAGATCATCAAAAATTCTTGTCATTGCTCTTCGGTAAGTCGCTCCTGCGTTCTTCAATCCGAATGGCATCACCGTGTGTAGCAATATACTCCGATCGGCGTTCGAACGCCGTAAGTTTTTCGTCTTCTCGGAGCCATTTTTATTTGGTTGTATCCTGAAGATCCATCCATGAATGAGAATATTTCGTGCGTTGAAGCGATGTCGATCATTAATTCTGGGATCGGTAGAGGAAATTCATCTTTTGGACATGCCTTGTTTAAATCTCTGAAGTCCACACAAATTCTGATCTGACCATTCTTCTTCCTGACTGGTACCACGTTGGCTAACCAAGTCGGGTATTGTTCTTCACGGACAAATTTAGCGTCTATTAACTTTTTAACTTCAGCTATGACTTGTTGTTCGATTTCTAGACGCATTCTTCTCGGGACCTTGTCCGATCGGAACGTAGTAGGGTCCACTCCTAGTTTATGGATCGCGACCTCCGGAGCTAAACTCGGCATCTCATCGTAGCTCCAAGCAAAACAGTCTTTGAATTCCATTAATAACTTGATTATTTCTTTGGAGTCTTCTTTATTGAGTAAAGAGCTAACAAAGGTAGGTCTAGGCTCTTCGCTAGTACCTAAGTTAACTTCTATTAACTCATCTATCGTAGATTCGATTTCTTCTTCGAATTCGGTGGAGCGTCTCCAATTTGTAAATCTTCGAGTTCGTCCGTAGTTTCCATGCAGCTTTCATTAGACTCGCAGTGACAACCAAGCAAAATTCAGTATCGTCAACCGATCCTACTCGTGCCGAATCCGAGACCATGCTTTGAGTTGGGTGGACGACCGGAGTTATTCCATAAATTTTCAAAACGTTGTGATCGACCTTTGTCCACTCGTCGAGGTAAGAAACCACGTTGAATTAAATTTTGAACACGGTGAGAGTACCACTCAAAAGGCAATTCCATTAATTCGATGAAGTAGCATCTTCAAATTGTACATTATTTTCGCCTTTGGAGGAAGAAGCACCACGGTAGAATTTGATTGGTTTTGCACCACCGCTACGTACCTCTTTGACCTCCATACCCTCGATCTTATTAGAACGGATCGGGGTCGTGGTCATAGTATGTACATAGTGGTTAATCTTCTCGTACATCGATTTATATTCTTCGTTTCTTTCATCTTCGAGAGGGATTCTGAATTGCGGCTTCTTCCGACTTATTGTCGCCGCTTCTTGTTTGATTTCTTTTTCTTCTTCGTAACTATCTTCCCAATCGACATTGATGGTTGGTTTCCTCCGTCCAATCGTCCTAACGTCTCCTACCACGACCTCGTCCCCGGCCTCGACCTCGGATGCGAGTTATGGAGAAACCTTCACCATCTCGCCGTAAGGGAGTGGTGAGTGATCGTCGGACTAGAACTTCGGTGTTCTTCGTTGTCCCAAACTTTCTTTGCTTCATTTGTTATGGTATCTCCGAGAAGATCGTTTTCTTCGGTGGTGCATAATAAGCCGCATCCTCGTGGATTCCAATTTCATGTACGGAGAATGGTTGTAAGTCACCTTTGATGCACTCGTTCCCCTCCATCGTAGTACTTGATGCATCGATGTAGAGATGATGGTACCATCCCGTTTTCATGTATCCATGGTCGGCCCAAGTAGAGCGTTGAACGACGTTTCGAATCAATTATGTGAAATTTCGCGGTTGTCTTTGCTAAGTCACCGGTCTTCATCGATAGCGTAATCGAGCCGAGGGCTCTTTCTCCTTCTCGGTTGAATCCTCTTAATAACATTTTGTCCGCCTCGAGCTCGCGGGCATCAATTTCCAAGTATGCTAGCGTTCGAAGATTCATTATATTGATCGATGCTCCCGGATCCACCAATACTCCGGAGAGTGTAAATTTTCCGATTGTAATCGAAATGTACAACGGCCGGTTGTGATCTCGCTCGTTCCAAGTAGTAGGTCGTCGTCCGCTGAAGGTAACACCTCGTTGTTCCTTTAACGAGCAAACCTCATCTAAGGACTCTCCGGCCATTTGAGCTAAGCAAATTTCTCGGATCAAGTAAGGCCTTGATCGAGCTTCTCTCATCTCCTTCGATAAGATGAGAGCGTCGTAGATGCTCGGTTGGGCCGGTAGTTTCCTAAGATGGGCTAGCACGTTGTAGTCCACTTTGTTTTCATGTGTCTCGTTTTCTTCTCGAATGGGTGTTTCTTCCGCCGGGTTGGTTCTTCCCGAACAACCACCGCTTTCCTTTGTCCTTTGGACCCATTCTCGGAGGTAGAACTTTCCCACTCCTTAAGTTGACTTCCGTAATTTCTTCGAATCTATTGTCGAGCTTGCCGGTGTCTCTTCTTGAATCGGAATGACCAGCTCTTCCGGATTAGCTTCGCAGTCCGAAGGCTCTAACTCTATCGCGATCGGAGCTCCTCGAAACTCGCAGATAGATTCGTTGCTTCGTTGAACTCTCGTAGCCTCCTTGATGGATGTTTTCTTTATTATTTTGCTTGTCGAGATCGTGTATGATTCGAGAATTGTCGTTGGTATCGAAATCGATATCCGGATTATCGTTAGTTACGTAATCGTTAGAAACGATCAAAACGTAGCCAACGCCATCACCCTTATCATTATATGATCCCACCGAAGTGAGCAGATAATCATACAGAGTCAAGGGTTCGAGGGATTTCTCCCCCGAATCGGAAACAACTATCCTAGGATAAGCAGCCCCTAGTCTAGCCTTAGGTGCCTCGGTCCTCTCTTCTTCGTCGATTTTCTTCTTCTCTTCAATCGTCTCCTGTTGAGGTGGTTCTTCTATCGCAAGTGATAGTACCGGCTTAACAGGTGTTTCAAACTCCGAATTGAAGCTCGCACCGAAGCGGCCTGGATGCCGTCTCAAAATCTTTTCGAAGACCTCGTCCAAGCGGTAGTCCATCCATCGTCGGTCGTATGAGGGTCTATCGGAATGATGGGATCAGTCGAGATAACATTGACGGAACCTCCTTTCTGGGGTTCCTTCATGTACTCCTTCGGGATCGTTATATTCCCTTTCCGCAGGTTGTCATTGAGCCAACTTTTGAAGGTAATGCAATCTTCTATCTTGTGTCCAAGCATCTGGTGGTAAGGGCAAAAGTTGGGATCACCTTTCTTGTTGACCTCCTCTGGTCTTTTAGGCTCTGGCAGCTGGAAATCCGGAGTCTTCATCAGACTACGGAACATTTTTGGCATCGCTTCATTCTTGAACGGATATTCTCTCGCTCAAAAGCTCTCTTAATGTACGTTGCGGACGAGACGGTTGTTCATCTTGCGGAGATGACCGATAGCCGGGCCGGGGTCGTCTAGTAATTCGTAGTGGTTGCTGCGGCCGTTCGGTGGTATTTGCATCGGTTGCTTGCCTTTGTCAACCGCTGCACGACGATCCCGGATTTCTTTTCAAAAGTCTTTACGGTGCTTTTGTTTATCCGTCTTGTCGGTGAAACTTAATTGCTTCGCCTCTTCTTGCAAGCTTCCGGCCTTGCTTAACAACTTCTCGAAAGTCTTAATAGTGAATCCTCGAGGAGAAGTGCTATCGGGCCATGGATGCTTTTTAGCAAAATGCCGATCGCATGCTCGTTCTTGCAGCTTGTGGTTCACACTTCATACTTAAGTTCCTCCATCGGAGTATGTAATCCACCAAAGTTTCATTCGGCTTCGCTTTTCTACCACTAAATCACCTATAGTGATGTGGTGTCGAGCTCCGGCGAATCGCTCGATGAAGAGGTTCTCTAGCCTGCGAGAATGTCTTAACCGAACCGTTTGGTAATTCCGCATACCGCCGAAGGCGATTCCCGACGTGACCGCCGACGAACCGTCGGAAGAGTAATGCATCGCTCCCGCCGGCATTGCAACAATCCGGCACGAAAGTGTGCCACATGCCGTCGGGGTTCCCGGCTCCGTCGAAGGTCTCGAACAGAGGTGGTACGAAGCCTTTCGGTATCGGACGGCGTCGACTTCTTCCGGGTAAGGTCTACCCGTCCGAATGGATGTCTCGCTCTTTGATTGTGCTAAGGCTTCTCGCACTCGCTGTTCCACCAAGTTCTTGATATCCTTTTCGGGAATCATACTTCGTGTTGTATCCTTTTAGCCGATCATCCCCATTGACGGACGTAATCTCCTTTCCTCCGTCCACAATGTGAATGACCTCCGGGGGTGTCTCCCTTTGTGGTTGTACTTCGACTCGGAGAGTGGCCGCAGCTACGGCCATCTCTTCCATCCTTTTCGCCATTCGAGCGATCGTGTCGTCTTTTTCCTGAAGTCGTCTTCTCATCGGCTCCGGCTCCTCTCTTCTCGCGGCCGCAGGAGCACCTCGCGAAGCCGATGAAGCTCGTGTCTCAACCATGTTGATTTCTCGCGTATTCGTCGTCCATAAATTCCGATGAATCAATCTCGTCTCCGAACTTTTCTTCTCTTTCTTTTGCCAACCGTCGGATATCGGTTCTCAACTTTTCCATGGCATCTTCTAGCGGGGCTTTCTATGTGTCTTCGTGGTTGTCGTGCGATAGTTGCCGGGTCCCCTTCTCACGAGTCCCCTTCATCGCGGTAGCACTTTCTTCAGATTCAAGTTTCCTGGCGAGACTTTCTTTCTCGGGCCGTCGTTTCAATCTCAATCGCCCGGTAGTGGGACGCCATACCATCCTTCGCGGCAGCAAGGTCTAGGACCTGCATGGTCGCATCGGCCAAATGTCGGAAGATGGTATCCTCCCTAATCCGTAATCCCGAGACGACAACAGGCGGACTAGTCTTCATCCTTTTACTTGGCTTTTCCGTCATGATGGCGGGTTCTACTTGGGCCCAAGACGGGATTTAATCGGCACCCGCCCTATCCTTCGTAGAATTTCCGACACGGGCGCGTTTTCCTTCTTTGCTAACTTTTCTACCAAAGTTTGCGGTCGAGCAAACGGCGTAGTTCTAGTTCTTTTCTTGCGGCTATCGTTGTAATATGCGGGTCTGCGGTAATGTGGCAAACAATCTTGCGAATATTTTCTTCATCTTCTGCGGCGGAGAGGGGATGAAACCTGCTTCCTCCCAAGAGTGGTATGTATTCGGTAGCGGTGTATATTCGCGGTGGTGTATATTCGGCAGTTACGGAATTTCCTCTAGGAAAACAATTTCGGCGGCTACGGCTTCTTTAGCGATCCTTCTACTTTTGTTTCTTCTTCCGGGTCTTTGTTAGTGATCGGAATCCTCGAACTCGGACCCGATTTCGAAAACGGAAGGTCTTACGAGAAGATCTCGTACCCTCCACGGTAACAGGTCCATCATAATTCCGGATTTCTTTCCCCTTTGATTTGGCAAAAGTCGGGGTAGGTGCGGAAACAACTAGACCGGTGGGGGTAGAAAGAACGGTCCTCCGCGTGGCGGCATGGTGTTCCTCTTAGTCGGGATCCTTTGCAGAGGAGGGAATTCTTGGGTTGACCTAAGGTCGAACTCAAGCGGCGGCTCTTCGGCCTTCAGATACCTTGTTCATCGGTGCGAAAAGGAGACGTCGGTGATCTTGACGTTCGTGTTTTCAAATCCTTGTCCAAATCGGATGATTCCATTGTCGGGCAACTCATCCTTATGACAGCCGAGGTCCGAGCCCATTGGGTGAAGGAGAAAATCAGTTTTGGGGCTTCCATTTCTGCAGGGTAGATTCTGGTTGTCAGTCCCAAATTATGCTTCTTTTCTTTAGGACGAAAAGAAAGGAATTGAAAAGAGTCCGAACTCATTCATGTTCATGTATTTATAAAAAGGAATCACTTATTAAAGGGTTTGTTTATTTAGAACGGAGTGTTCAAAGGTGTAGAGAGGGTAAGGAATCGAATCGGAGTTGGAAGGGAAAAGAGAGTCTTAAGCAAGACTTCTCGACCCGAAGGATCACTCCTAAACTAACACCTATCGGGGGTCCACCCCACCTCGTAAATGAGGTAAAGGATCTCGGAACCTCTCCGTCTAGGGGTGTCTAAACAGTGGTTCCTAAATCCGAGAGAATGTTGGTTATACTTGTTCAAGGTAGAAATGAACATAGTATCCAACGGAAAGAAGGGTAGTTTGACCCACAAGGATATGGATACACTACCGATTTTTGAAAGCGAATTATTTGATTAAGATGGAGAGAGGAACTAGTCCCTGACGGAGTCGCCGTGAAATTTGTCGGCATATTTTTAGGTTGTGTGATATTTTGAAAAGGGGTCGCCTAACGTGAAGTTGTCGGCGAATTTTAAATTTAAATATAGATATAATTTAGAAAGTAATATTTGATTTCGAAAATAATTTTAAATTTGAAGATTTTAAGATATGAAATCAAACCGATCTCACATCCGAATAGTTTATATAAACGAGCACCGCATCACAAACCGTGTATCTATCCCTAAGGATAGACACACTGCTTGATGGTGGGGCTCGGTTAAATAAACTAGAAGATTTGTGACATCCGTTTGGTCTGCGAACCAATTTTATAAGCCGACAAATTCCCCTGCTTAATATGAAACTATTAAACAGGGTTTATATTACCTGGGTTCTTAAAGTTCCCTATAAGGGCAAGCCCCTATAGTTAATTACATCTTAAGTGACGGGAATCACCTAAGAAAACTCTCGATAATAATCAATAATCTCGCTCTCAAGAATTTCAAAGTTTAAGTTTTCAAGAGGATTGAATTTTGGAAATTTCGATAGGGAATGGATCAAATTTAGAACATTTTTATTTTGGGAATTCAAAGGAAGAAAAGTAGAAGAGATCACGGATTCGAAGCGGACTTCGGTAATCTCCCGACTATCCTATTGTTCGGCTTGGATTTAGGAAAGTCCTAATGTTTATTTAATGTTTTAATCTTGCCAATTTAGTTAATTAGGGCTTATATTTATATGATAGAATCATACAAATTGCTCTAGAAGATATGAGGGTTTATGTCGTATCGGACGACTACCTCGGAATCCTAAGACCAGGTTAGGGCTTAATTTGCAATGCAAATGCCTAACGAAGAGTCGAGGATTTATGTTGCACTAGAGCAAACTACCTCGAAGTCCTATGGCTTTGTTATTTAATTCTAGGAAAGTTTTGTTGATGTAGGTTCAAGTTTCTGTCGACGACGATGGCCGTGCTGCCCACCATGCTCCGAGCTCCTTGTTATTGCTGAGGTTTAGTTTTAGAAATCATAAATCAAGAGATGGGAGAAATGTTCTGGTTTAGAGAAGTTTTAATTTCCAAGTGTTTTTTATGTTTTAATTAAAACAAATCTTAAAGTTGATTATAACGACACCGGTTAAGATCCCACTGTTCCATACTTCCGGCATCATTATTTTTATCGGATTCACTTAGTCCGGATGAATTTGCTAAACTCAACCGAATGAGTTCCACACTTTCATTTAGACCGTGGGAAATCCCGTTAGCAACACGTAGGTTACATCATCCGAGGTATTCCCGATCATCCAACAAGACGTTTTAATTTAGTTGTAATTGTAGTTTTGTGTTCGTTTGTGATTAAATTTTGAGTTGTCTTATATTTTGAAATGTTGTGGAGGTGAATTTTATCTTGTAGTGTCTTTTATTTTAATTTTGGGTTTCAGTTTTGGTTTCTGTCCTAAAGGTGTAGGTTTTCATGCAACTGTTGTTTATCATGCAAGAAAAGTAAGTGCGATGCGATTAAATAAATTTCAGTAAAATAAATTGCAATAAAATAAAAGCGTACCTGGAGGGTCTTCCCGTCATCCCAAGCTGCACTTAAAACACGCTTAGAATATTTAAGCGAGTTCCTAGGTAGAGCTAAGGTAAGGGTTATGGTTTTCTACCAAATTCCTAATCCTATAGCTAGTCATTTCCTATGACGTCTAGGTTCTTTGTGTTTTTGGTTTGAAGACGATTTTCTTCATCAAAGAACAATTAAGTTCAATTGTTCTTATCAACATCCTATCATATCGAGGAAGTGCTTAAGAAGAATCTTAAACATCTTTTCAATATTCTTAGGATTGTTTTAAGTCCAAATGAATTTAATTGTGTAAGTGAATCGATCGTCCGAGGTTTTTCAATTTTTTTGTTAACTTACTCAGTGAACTAGGACATTTGAATATCCTATAAGTGAAGTAACATTTCATTTTATATTCTGTTTAGGAGTTATGATAACTAAAGCTCTTGAGGGTAAATTGGTATTCAAATGGTTTGTGATTCAATTTTAAGTTCAAATTAATGATTTAAGTTTGGAATAGTTGTTCAAGTTATTTTAGATTTATTTCTTCATGTCTTAAGTGAGGTTATTTAATTCAATTTAATTTAATTTAATTTATTTGATTTAATTTAATTCAATTTAATTTAGTTTGATTTGACTTAATTTAATTCAATTTAATTTAGTTTATTTGATTTAATTTCTTAATTTAATTTTAATTTAATTTTAATTTAATTTAATTTATTTAATTTAATTTAATTTATTTATTTAATTTTAATTTATTTATTTAATTTAATTTAATTTAATTTAATTTAATTTAATTTAATTTAATGTATTTAATTCATTTAATTTAATTTAATTTGTTTATTTAATTTAATTTAATTTTAATTTAATTTAATTTAATTGAAAATTTTTTTTTTTTGAAAGAGTTTAATGATTTAATTTTAGTTTAATGATTAAGTCTTTTAATATTTTAAATTTGAGTTGTCATTTTAATTAAGAGTTGAATATTAATGAGATGATTAATTTAGGGATTTTTAAATTAAAGAATAAACCTCTTCCTAATAATATCCCTATTTTAATAATTCCAATTTTATTATTCTTCCAAATTCAATTAATTATTTAATTAAAGTTTAATCATTTTAAAATGCTTAATGGGTTTCTACCCTTTAATTATTAAATTTCAATCATCCAAATCAGATTAGGATCAAATATTTTACTTGTTAATTTTTATTAAACCTAAAGTTTTAATTAAGGGTTAAAATTTTAATTACCATTTTGCCCTTTAAGCCTAATAATTTCATAACTCACTAAATTGAACTCAAATGAACTTGAAATTTTTATGTGACTTCACTTATGTGTCAATAAAGACATGAGAGGAGAAAATGTGATTTTTCTGTATTTAATTTATTTATATAATTATTTTTTGTAGAAAATAGAAATTTCCAAGGAAAATTCAATAATATGACCAAGGGAAAGTTTCTGTCCTTAAGAAAATTAGGGGACATTCCTAATGACCAGAGGACCACTTGGACCAAATTTTGTAATTTTTTGAATTATATTTTATTTATTAGAATTATTCTAAGTTCTGGAGTATTAATTAATTTAAAAATAAAATAAATGTTGAAAAACAAATTTTATAATTTTTAAAATTTTCTCTGATATCAAGGATTCCAGAGAACCAAACTTTACAATTTTCTGATTTTCCTTTGATTTATTATAATTATTTTGGTGAAAATGCTAGAAAATACATTTTTTTTTTAATTTTAAAATTACCCTAGAGCTTTAAAAAAATTAATATCTCACTAAATAGACCTAGGAAAAATATGGGACTTGTTCCTAAGTGATTGAAATTCAAAATATGACATTTTGGTGAATTTTATTATTTTTGTGATTTTTATTATTTTTTAATTATTAAAAATATTAAAATAATATTAAAAAATCAACTTTTTTAGAAAATTGAAATTTTAATTTTCTTAAACTCCCCTGATATCAGAGAGACTCCAAAACCAATTTGGTGAATTTTTGAAAGATATTTTGAAAGTTATGAATTTTTAAAATTTAAAATGACTAAGTGGCTTAATTAACCCAATTAGTGGGGCTAACCAAGTCCAATTGACCTCAAATTTTTATGATGGGTTCCTCTGATCCTAAAGGTCAGTGGAGAATTGATTTCAAGTCAATTTGATCTATGGTTAACTCTAATTAATTAGAGATCTATTTTGGGTATTTAAGCCAATTAGGGTTAATCTGAGTGAATTTACCCAAATCCTATTTTTCCTAGGGTTCTCTGGTCATAAGGAACATCACCAAATTTTCCTAGAATTTATTTCACAACATGCTAATTTTTGAAATTAAAATACTTAAAGCAGCAACATGCATTTGAAAAATCAATAACTTTTCACAGAGATGGCCTCTGACCTTGGAAAATTCAGGGAATGTTCCCAAATTCAGAGGCTTCAAAAGCCCTATGGTCTCATGCCATGGTGAATTGTATGAATGCATGGAGAATTAAATGTATGCAGAGAGTAAATAAATTACTAAAAATAAAATACTTGATGAAATTAAATGATTTCTTTTCCACATTATTCTCCTCTGTTCACTGAGCAAGAGGGTATTTTTCTTTTATTTTTGTGATTTTTCTACACAAAGTTATGAATTTTTAAAGTTCTGGGAATTAAATAAATAGAAAATATCCCTATTTATCTACTTAAGTGACGCGGCGCCAGCGCATCCTTAGCCTCTCCGAAGCGGTACGTGTCGCGCTGTGATTGGGCGCCGCCATCTGAGTCAGCCGTCCCGGGACCCGCGAGCTCACGTAACGTTCTGCGGTCCGGCGCAATCCGATCCGTCCGCTCGATACACGCGCGATCCAACGCGCTCCTCGGTCATCGTCTACGACCGGTGTGCACCCGTGACCGTCAACCTTCTAACCCTAATTTCTCACTCGATTCTCAATGGATTTTCGTGTTCTTATGCTCTATGGATTCGTCTTCGAAGAGACGAACACATCCATACGGTAAACATGCATTGAAATTTACTCAAATGAAATGGAGAATCTCCGTAAGCTCGGGAAGAAGAATGAGTTCATACCTTTGCTCGCAGAAGTGAAGCTTCGATCCGAGAGTTGTTGCACCTTCGATCGGATCCTAGCAAGCTCCGGATGAAGTCTCCCGGTCCAGTGAATTGTCTAGGTTGGACTTCGACCACGCCTGATCACAAAGCTTGGAGTCCGGAGCAACCGGGTGGCCCGGAGATGGGGCTTTGCTGGTGGACACCTTCCCTTGGTCCGGTGAAGGTGTAGAAACAATCAATTTGGGGATTGGCTCACTGTGGAGGAGTGTCCCGGTTTTGGGCTTGGATTTCAACTCCGAAATCGAGCTCGCAGAGAAGAAATGGCAGGGGATCTCACTGGGGATCAAGTGCTCTGTGTATGAGGAGGGGTCTGGAACAATTTTGGCAGAGTTTTGGCAAGGTTTTTGCAACTCTCTTTTTATGGCCGTGAGGGGGTGGTGTTTAAATAGGCATGGCTGGAGGCTCTCCCAGGGGGGTTTAATGATTGGGATCAGCTGCTCTGGTGAGGAGAAGAACAGCCATGGTGACCACTAGGCATGGGCAGGCTCGACAAGGGAGAATTTCAATGTTGGCTCACTCCCAAGGTCTCGGGCATGGCGTTTTCCGGCGACTGGGTGGCCGGCCGGCCAGGCATGGGTCACCCTCAAGGTCAGGTGGGTCAGGGCTGGAGGCTTGTGCAGTCAATTAGCATTGGCCATGTGTAAAGGGTTTGAATCAAAGTGGAATGGGAAAGGGCTAGTTTTGGGTCTAAATGGGTCAACCCTTGGTTTTGGGTTAGGTTCACCCTCCAAGGCCAATTTGGGCTGAAGGGAAAGTCACTTGGATCAGCTTGATTAGTGGGGTCAAGTCACAATCCAAGTACAATTAAGCTTAAGCAAGAGTTAGGGGAGACATGGGAGTGGTTAATTACTCTTAAGAGAATCATTAAAGGGTCCCCTCCTCTTGCCATTTTGGGTATGGTGAAGTGTCCAAAGCTTTCATGGCTCACATGTGGCTCATGCATGGCTTCATGGCTCACCTTTGGCTTGGGAAAGCTTCGTCAATTTCATGAAAATGGATTTTAGGAATATTTTGGTATTTTTGGGCAATTTGGCATGGTGCTTGATTTAGATTTATTTGATGATGGAATTGAAACTTAGGAATGATTTTCATCAAATGGATGACAAATGAAAATGTCATATGGGCTTTAGAATCAATTTTGGGCTCATTGAAATGGTTTTAGATGGGCTTTTAAATGGTTTAGGAAAGTGGGCTTCGAATTTTAAAATGGATTTTGGGATGAAATTTTGGTAAAGGCTTGGGCCAAATAATTGTTGAGTTTGGTTTAGGGATGCTTCATGAGTGGTTTGAAACAAATTTGAGGTGATTTGGGTTTGAATTGGGTTGGATATGGGCTTTTTGGTAAAGAGGCTAAAGTGGGCCAAAATGGGCTACCATGGGCCAAAGTTGGGCTAGAGTTGAAGTTGATGTAAAATTAATGTTGGGAAATGTTTTTTTTGGGAGTGTTTCAAAGAGGTTTTGGCTTTGGTTGGGTTTTGATTTTGGGGTTTGGGCTCATTTGGGCTAGGTTTAGGTTTAGGCCAAAATTGGGCTTTTTGATTTCGGGTTGAATTCTGAGTGGGGTTTGGATCAAAGTTTTGAGCAAATCATGCTAGTGTTTTGTTTATGGGGATGTCAAGGAAGGTTTAGAAAAGATTTGGGGTTAATTGGAGTTGAATTGGGTGAGTTTGGGTTAGGTTTGGGTCATAGGTCCAAATCGGGCTTTAAGGCCAAAAGTGAAATTGGATCCCAATGCCAATCAAATTGGGCTTGGCTTTGGTCTAGATTGGTGTTGGGGATGTTGAATTGAAGTTTAGAATTGAATTGGACTAGAATTTGGGTCAATTGAGTAGGTTTGGTTTGACATTGGGTTTACTTTGGGTTAAAATGGGTCAAATTGGGGGTTTTGACAAAAGTGGGGTAAATTGACAAAATTGGCCCATGGTGTAGTTGAACAAAATGAAATTGGGAATATTTGGGATTTTCTGGAATTTTCTGGGAATTTTCTGAATTTTTGGATTTTTGGGTCAAAAGGGGTATTTTGGGTATTTGGAAGGTATTGGGGGTATTTTGGAATTTTTGGCATTTTTGGTTATGGATGATCAATTTAAGTGATGTGGAAATGTTTGAGATTGATTTTGGAGAAATTTGGGTGATTTGGAAATTTTTGAGAAATTTGGGCTATTCGTGGCTCTGGGTAGGTTGGCGGGTGTTGGGTCCCGGGGGTCAAAAATTGAAAATTTGGAAAATTGAAGATTGGGTGGATGTAAGTGAAATGAAATCATTTTGGTTGAGCCATGAAGCCATATCAAGCCCACATGAGCCATGAAGGGACTCATTTGAGGCACTCACTATGTTGTTCCTAACCCTCTTGACCAAGGGCTTAGGGGTTAAGGACCATCCATGTGAATCACCTACATGAGTCGAGAGGTCAAGTCAGGTATGGGTGTGTTTTTAGGAGGTGTGTGAAAGTGTAGTGTGTGTGCAAGTCAACCCTTCACCGCGACCGGAGCTACCTGTGGGCGAGTCCTGAGGCCAAAGAGTCCTATAGGAACTCATCCTTTAAACTTCCACATTCGATTTCAACCCTCTGAGTGATTAGGGGTCTACAGTCAAGTTTGTGGAGTTTGCAGGGAGTTAAGAAGTGGTTTAAAATTCTAGATGGTGGATCCCAATTCTAGTCCTCTAAGATAGTCAAAGGAAAAAACCTAAGGCTAGATCCTAAGTACTAAAGAGAAGAAGAGAAGACCTCATCAAAAATGAGGTCAACAGTCATTAGGTCAAGGATTGACCATTTTGACCAAAGTTGACTTTTTGGTCAAAAGTTAACCTATTGGGCTAATGGATTAGTCATTAGGTCAGAAATTAACTTATTTAACCAAACTTGACTTTTTGGTCAAAAGTTGAGTTTTTGGTTTAATGGGGTGGTCATTAGATTAAAAATTGATAATTTTGACCAAAGTTAACTTTTTGGTCAAAAGTTAATCTATTGGGTTAATGGGTTGGTCATTAGGTGATGACCATTTTGACCAAAGTTGACTTTTTAGTCAAAAGTTGACCTATTGGGTCAATGGGTCATTCCTTGTGTAAAAGATTGAAAATTTCGACCAAAATTAACTTTTTGGTCAAAAGTTGACTTATTGGGTCAATGGGTTGGCCATGGGTCAAAAGCTAAATTTTTTGGTCAAAAGTTGACCTTTTTGGTGAATTAGTTGGTCATTGGTTCAAGAATTAACCATTTTGACCGAAGATGACTTTTTGGTCAAAATTTGATTTGTTGGGTCAATGGGTTGGTCATTGGGTCAAAATTGACCATTTTGACCAAAGTTGAATTTTTTGTCAAAAGTTGACATATTGGGTTAATGGGTGCTCATTAGGTCAAAAATTAACTATTTTGACCAAAATTGACTTTTTGGTCAAAAGTTGACCTATTGGGTTAGTGGGTTTGTCATTGGGTCAAGGATTATCCATTTTAGCCAAAGTTGACTTTTTGGTCAAAAGTTGACCTATTGAGTCAATCAATGGTCATTAGGTCAAAAATTGACTATTTTGACCAAAATAGACTTTTTTATCAAAAGTTGACCTATTGGGTCAATGAGTTCATCATTTGGTCAATAAATGACTATTTTGACCAAAGTTGACTTTTTGGTCTGTGATTAACTTATTGGGTCAATAATTGGGGTAAAAAATTGACTATTTTGACCAAAATTAAATTTTTGGTCAAAAGTTGACCCATTAGGCAAATGGGGTGGTCATTAGGTCAGAAATTTACCATGACGAAAGTTGACTTTTTAGTCAAAAGTTGATATATTGGGTCAGTAGGGTGGTCATTTGTTAAAAAATTGACTATATTGACCAAAATTAACTTTTTGGTCAAAAGTTGACCTATTCTGTCCATGGGCTAGTCATTGTGTCAAAGATTAACTTTTTTTACTAAAGTTCACTTTTTGGTCAAAAGTTGACCTATTGGGTCAATGGGTTGGTCATTGGGTCAAGCATTGACCATTTTGGTCAGAGATTGACTTATTGGGTCAATAACTGGTCATTATATCAAAAATTAACAATTTTTGTCAAAAGTTGACCTATTGGGTCTATAGGTTGGTCAATGGGTTTAGAATTGACCATTTTGACTAAAGTTGACTTTTTGGTCAAAAGTTAACATATATGTTTAATGAGTTGGTCATTGGGTCAGAAATTGATCATTTTAACCAAACTTGACTATTTGGTAAAAAGTTGACTTATTGGGTTATTAGGGTGGTCATTAGGTCAAAAATTGACAATTTTGACCAAAATTAACTTTTTAGTCAAAAGTTAACCTATTGAGTCAATGAGTTGGTCATTAGGTCAAGGATTGACCATTTTGACCAAAGTTAATGTTTTGGTCAAATGTTGACCTATAGGGTCAATGGGTTGCTCATTACGTAAAAGATTGAAAATTTTCGACCACAATCGACATTTTAGTCAATTGTAGATGTATTGGGTCAATGGGATAGTTATTGGGTCTAAAATTAACCTTTTTGACCAAAGTTGACTTTTTAATCAAAAGTTAACTTATTGGGTAATTGGTGGTCATTATGTCAAAAATTAACTATTTTGACCAAAATTGACTTTTTAGTCAAAATTTAACCTATTGGGTTAATGAGTTTATCATTGGGTCAAGGATTTACCATTTTGACCAAAGTTGACTTTGGTCAGAGATTGGCTTACTGGGTCAATAAATGGTTATTGGGTCAAAAATTGACCATTTTGACCAAAGTTGACTATTTGGTCAAAAGTTATCCTTTTGCCTTAATGGCCAGTCATTTGGTCAAAAATTGACCTTTTGGTCAAAAGTTAACCTATTGGGTCAATGGTTTTGTCATTGGGTCGAAGGATTGAAAATTTTGACCAAAGTTGACTTTTTGGTCAGAGATTGACTTATTGGGTTAATAATTGGTCATTAGATCAAAAATTGACTATTTTGACCAAAGTTGAATTTTTGGTCAAAAGTTGGCCGATTGGGTCAACGGGGTAGTCATTGGGTCAGAGATTGACCATTTGACCAAAGTTGACTTTTTGGTCAAAAGTTGACCTATTTGGTCAATGAGTTGGTAATTGGATCAAGAATTGATCATTTTGACCAAAGATGATTCTCTGGTCAAAAGTTGACCTATTTGGTCAATGCGTTGGTCATTTGGCCATAAATTAACCATTTCGACCAAAGTTGAATTTTTCGTCAAAAGTTGACCTATTGGGTCAATGGGTGGTTATTAGGTCAAAAATTGACTATTTTGACCAAAATTGACTTTTTGGTCAAAAGTTGACCTATTGGGTCAAAGGGTTTGTCATTGGGTCAAGGATTGACATTTTGTCCAAAGTTAACTTTTTGGTGAAAAATTGACTTATTGGGTCAATAATTGGTCATTAATTCAAAAATTGACAATTTTGATCAAAATCGACTTTTTGGTCAAAAGTTGACTATTAGGCCAATGGGTTGGTCATTGGGTCAAGGATTGATCATTTTAACCAAAGTTGACTTATTGGTCAAAAGTTGACCTATTGGGTCAATGGGTTGGTCATTGGGTCAAGGATTGACCATTTTGACTAAAGTTAACTTTTTGGTCAGAGATTGACTTAGTGGGTCAATCATTGGTCATTAAGACAAAATTTGATTATTTTGACCAAGATTAACTTTTTGGTCAAAGTTGACCTATTGGGTCAACTGGTTTGTCATTTGGTTAAGGATTAACCATTTTGACCAAAATTGTCTTTTTTATCAAAAGTTGACCTACTTTGGTCAATGAGGCGGTCATAAGGTCAAAAATTGACAATTTTGAGCAAAATTGAATTTTTTGTCAAATGTTGACCTATTGGGTCAATGTGTTGGTCATTGGGTCAAGGATTAACCATTTTGGCCAAAGTTGACTTTTTAGTCAAAAATTGACAAATTGGGTCAATGGCTTGGTCTTTGGATTAAGGATTGACAATTTTCACCAAACTTGACATTTAGGTCATTGTGTCATAAATTGACTATTTTGATCAAATTTAACTTTTGGTAAAAAGTTAAACTTTTGCCTCAATGAGGTGGTCATTAGGTCAAAAATTGACAATTTTGACCAATATTGACTATTTGGTCAAAAGTGGTCCTTTTGGGTCAATGTGTTTGTCCTTGTGTCAAGGATTGACCATTTTGACCAAAGTTGACTTTTTGGTCAAAAGTTGAACTACTGGGTCAATGGGTTTGTCATTGGGTCAAGGATTGACCATTTTGACCAAAGTTGACTTTTTGGTCAAAAGTTGACCTATTAGGTCAATAATTGGTCAATAAGTCAAAATTTACTATTTTGACTTAAAAATGAGTTTTTGGTCGAAAGTCGATCTATTAGGTCGATGGGTTAGTCATTAGATCGACAATTTACTATTTTGACCAAAGTTAACTTTTTGGTCGAAAAGTTGACTTATTAGGTCGATGGGTTTATTATTCGGTCGAGGATTGGCTATTATAACTAAAGTTGACTTTTTGGTCGCAGATTAACTTGCTTGGGTCGATAAGTTGTCTTTATGTCGAAATTGACTATTTTGACCCAAGTTGACTTTTTGTTCAAAAGTTGACTTATTGGGTCGATGCGTTGGTCATTAGGTTCGAATTGATCATTTTGACCAAAGTTGGCTTTTCGAGTCGAAAGTTGACTTATTAGATCAATGAGTTGGTCGTTGGGTCAAAAATTGACCATTTTGATCGAAGTTACTTTTTGGTCAAAAGTTGACCTATTTGGTCAATGGGTGATCATTAAATCAAAATTTGACTATTTTGACCAAAATTGACTTTTTTGTCAAAAGTTAACCTATTGGGTCAACGGGTTGGTCATTGGGTCAAGGTTTGAGCATTTTGACAAAAGTTGACTTTTTGGTCAAAAGTTGACCTATTGGGTCAATGGGTTTGTCAAGGGGTTAGAAATTGATCATTTTGACTAAAGTTGACCTTTTGGTCAAAAGTTGACCTATTGGGTCAATTGGTTTGACTTAGGGTCAAAGATCAACCATTTTAACCAAAGTTGCCTTTTTGGTTAGAGATTGACTTCTTGAGTCGATTATTGCTCATTAGGTCAAAGATTGACTATTTTGACTAAAATTGACTTTTTGGTCAAAAGTTGACCAATTAGGTCATTGGGTTAGTCATTGGGTCAAGGATTGACCATTTTGACCAAAGTTGACTTTACTGTCAAAAGTTAACCTATTGGGTCAATGGGATGGTGATTGGGTCAAGGATTGACCATTTTGACCAAAGATGACTTTTTGGTCAGAGATTGACTTATTGGGTCAATAATTGGTCATTACGTTAAAAATTGATTATTTTTACAAAAATTAAATTTTTGGTCAAAAGTTAACCCATTGGGTCAACGGGGTGGTGATTGGGTCACAAACTGAAAATTTATACCGAAGATTGGTTAAAAGTTTATCTATTGGGTCAAATGGTTTGTCATTGGGTCAAATACTGACCGTTTTAACCAAAGTTGAGTTTATGGTCAAAAGTTGTCCTATCGCGGTAAATGGGTGGTCATTAAGTCGAAAATTGACAATTTTGACCAAAATTAACATTTTGGTTACAAGTTAACCTGTTAGATTCGATGGGTTTGACATTAGGTCAAGGATTGACCGTTTTTACCAAAGTTGACTTTTTGGTCAAAAGTTGACCTATTGGGTCAATGGATTGCTCATTGTGTAAAATATTGAAAATTTCGACCTAAATTATCTTTTTGGTCAAAAGTTGACGTATTGGGTCAATGGGCCAGTCATTGGGTCAAAAAATGACCATTTTGAACAAAGTTGACGTTTTTGTCAAAAGTTGACCTATTGGGTTAATGGGTGGTCATTATGTCAAAAATTAACAATTTTGACCAAAATTGACTTTTTTGTCAAAATTTAACATTTTAGGTTAATGGGTTTGTCATTGGGTCAAGGATTGACCATTTTGACTAAAGTTGACTTTTTGGTCAAAAGTTGATCTATTGGGTTAATGGGTGGTCATTAGGTCAAAAATTGACTATTTTGACCAAAATTGACTTTTTGGTCAAAAGTTGACCTATTGGGTCAATGGGTTTGTCATTGGGTCAAGGATTGACAATTTTGACTATTTTGACCAAAGTTGATTTTTTGGTTAGTGATTGACTTATTGGGTCAATAATTGGTCAATAATTGGTCATTAATTCAAAAATTGACTATTTTGACCAAAATTGACTTTTTGGTCAAAAGTTAACCTATTAGGCCAATGGGTTGGCCATTAAGTCAAGCATTGATCGTTTTGACCAAAGTTGACTTTTTAGTCAAAAGTTGGTCTATTGGGTCAATGGGTTGGTCATTGGGTCAAGGATCGACCATTTTGACCAAAGTTGACTTTTGGTCAGAGATTGGCTTACTGGGTCAAAAATTGGTCATTAGGTTAAAAATTGACTATTTTGACACAAATTGACTTTTTGGTCAATATTGACCTATTGGGTCAATGGGTTGGTCATTGGGTCAGAAAAGGCCAATTTTGACAAAAGTTGGCTTTTTGGTCCAAAGTTGACCTATTGGGTCAATTGGGTGGTTATTAGGTCAAAATTAGACTATTTCGACCAAAATTGACTTTTTGGTCAAAGTTGACCTATTGAATTAACGAGTTGGTCATTATGTTAAAGATTGACTTATTAGGTCAAAGATTGACCATTTTGACTATAGTTGACATTTTGGTCAAAAGTTGACCGATTGGGTCAATGGGTTGGTCATTAGGTCAAATACTGACCATTTTGACCAAAGTTGACTCTTTAGTCAGAAATTGACTTATTGGGTCGATAATTGGTCATCAGGTCAAAAATTGACTATTTTGACCAAAATTGAATTTTTGGTCAAAAGTTGCCCCTTTGGGTCAATTACGTGGTCATTGGGTCAGAAATTTACCTTCACTAAAGTTGAACTTTTTGTCAAAAGTTGATATATTGGGTCAATAGGATGGTCTCTCGGTAAAAAATGACTATATTGACCAAAATTAACTTTTTGTTCAAAATTTAACCTATTGTCTCAATGGGTTGGTCATTGCGTCAAATATTAACTATTTTGACTAAAGTTCACTTTTTGGTCAAAAGTTGACCTATTTGGTCAATGGGTTGGTCATTGGGTTAAGGATTGACCATTTAGACTATAGTTGGCCTTTTTGTGAGAGATTGACTTATTGGGTTAATAATTGGTCATTATGTCAAAAATTGACTATTTTTTTCAAAAGTTGACCTATTGGGTCTATGGGTTGGTCATTGGGTCAAGGATTGACCATTTTGACAAAGTTGACTTTTTGGTCGAAAAGTTAACTTATTAGGTTAATGGGTTGGTCATTGGGTCGAGAAATTGACCATTTTAACTAAACTTGACTATTTGGTCGAAGATTGACTTATTGGGTAATGGGGTGGTCATTAGGTCGAAAATTGACAATTTTAACCAAATGTAACTTTTAGTCGAAAGTTAACCTATTGAGTCAATTAGTTGGTCATTAGGTCAAGGATTAACCATTTTGCCCAAAGATAACTTTTTAGTCAAAAGTTGACCTATTGGGTCAAAGGGTTGCTCATTGCGTAAAAGATTGAAAATTTCGACCAAAATTTACTTTTTGGTCGAAGTTGACGTATTAGGTCGATGGGTTGGTCATTAAGTCAAAATTTGACCATTTTGACCAAAGTTGACTTTTTGGTCAAAAGTTGACCTATTGGGTTAATGGGTGGTCATTTGGTTAAAAATTGACTATTTTGACCAAAATTGACTTTTTGGTTAAAAGTTGAACTATTGGGTCAATGGGTTTGTCATAGGGTCAAGGATTGAAAATTTTGACCAAAGTTGACTTTTTGGTTAGAGATTGACTTATTAGGTCAATAATTGGTCGTTAGGTCAAAAATTGACTATTTTTACCAAAGTTGAACTTTTTTTCAAAAGTTGACCCATTGAGTCAACAAGGTGGTTATTGGGCCAGATATTGACCACTTGACCAAAGTTGACTTTTTGGTCAAAAGTTGACCTATTTGGTGAATGAGTTGGTAATTGGATCAAGAATTGACATTTTTTCCAAAGATGATTTTCTGCGTAAAAAGTTGACCTATTTAGTCAATGTGTTGGTCATTTGGTCAAAAATTGACCATTTTAACCAAAGTTGAATTTTTGGTCAAAAGTTGACCTATTGGGTCAATGAGTGGTCATTAGGTAAAAAATTGACTATTTTGACCCAAATTGACTTTTTGGTCAAAAGTTTATCTATTGGTTCAATGGGTTTGTCATTGGGTCAAGGATTGACCATTTTATCCAAAGTTGACTTTTTGGTCAGAGATTGACTTATTGGGTCAATAATTGGTCATTAATTCAAAAATTGACAATTTTGGCCAAAATTGACTTTTTGATCAAAAGTTGACCTATTAGGCCAATGGGTTAGTCATTGGGTCAAGGATTGATCATTTTGATTAAAGTTGACCTTGTGGTCAAAAATTGACCTATTGGGTCAATGGGTTGGTCATTGGGTCAAGGATTGACCATTTTGACTAAAGTTGACTTTTGGTCAGAGATTGGTTTAGTGGGTCAATAATTGGGCATTAAGTCAAAATTTGATTATTTTGACCAAAATAGACTTTTTGGTCAAAAGTTGACCTATTGGGTCAATGGGTTGGTCATTTGGTCAAGGATTAACCATTTTGACCAAAGTTGTCATTTTGATCAAAATTTGACCTATTTTGGTCAATGAGGCAGTCATTAGGTCAAAAATTGACAATTTTGAGCAAAATTGACTTTTTGGTCAAAAGTTGACCTACTGAGTCAATGTGTTGGTCATTAGGTCAAGGATTAACCATTTTGGCCAAAGTTGCCTTTTTAGTCAAAAGTTGACAAATTGGATCAAAGGGTTGGTCTTTAGATTAGGGATTGACAATTTTCACCAAACTTCACATTTAGGTCATTGTTTCATAAATTGAACATTTTGACCACATTTGACTTTTTGGTAAAAATTTAAACTTTTGGAGTCGATGAGGTTGGTCGAAGTCGAAAATTAATAATTTTGACCAATATTGACTTTTTTGGTCAAAAGTGGTCCTTTTGGGTCAATGAGTTGGTCATTGTGTCAAGGATTGACCATTTTAACCAAAGTTGACTTTTTGGTCAAAAGTTGAACTATTGGGTCAATGGGTTTGTCATTGGGTCAAGGATTGACCATTTTGACCAAAGTTGACTTTTTGGTCAAAAGTTGACATATTGGCTCAATAATTGGTCAATAAGTCAAAAATTTACTATTTTGACCAAAAAATGACTTTTTGGTCAAAAGTAGATCTTTTAGGTCAGTGGGTTGGTCATTAGGTCAAAAATTGACAATTTTGAGCAAAATTGACTTTTTGGTCAAAAGTTGACCTATTGGGTCAATGTGTTGGTCATCGGGTCAAGGATTAACAATTTTGGCCAAAGTTGACTTTTTAGTCAAAAGTTGACAAATTGGGTCAATGGGTTGGTCTTTGTATTAAGGATTGACAATTTTTACCAAACTTGACATTTAGGTCATTGTGTCAGAAATTGACCATTTTGACTAAATTTGACTTTTTGGTGAAAATTTAAACTTTTGGGTCAATGAAGTGGTCATTAGGTCAAAAATTGTCAATTTTGAACAAAATTAACTTTTTGGTCAAAAGTTGACCTATTGGATTGATGTGTTGGTCATTGGGTCGAGGATTAACAATTTTGGCTAAAGTTGACTTTTTAGTCGAAAAGTTGATAAATTGAGATCGATGGGTTGGTTTTTGGATTAGAGGATTAACAATTTTCACCAAACTTTACATTTAGGTCATTGTGTTCGAAATGAAATAATTTTGATTGAATTTGACTTTTCGGTAAAAATTTAAACTTTTGAGTCAATGAAGTGGTCATTAGGTCAAAAATTGACAATTTTGACCAAAATTAACTTTTTGGTTAAAAGTGGTCCTTTAGGTCAATGAGTTAGTCATTGTGTCAAGAATTGATTATTTTGACCAAAGTTAACTTTTTGGTCAAAAGTTGAACTATTGGGTCAATAAGTTTGTCATTGGGTCAAGGATTGACCATTTTAAGCAAAGTTGACTTTTTGGTCAAAAGTTGACCTATTGGGTCAATAATTGGTCAATAAGTCAAAAATTTACTATTTTGATCAAAAATGACTTTTTGGTCAAAAGTCGATCTATTAGGTCAGTGGGTTGGTCATTGGGTCAACGATTTACTATTTTGACCAAAGTTGACCGATTGGTTCAATGGGTTTGTTATTGGGTCAAGGATTGACCATTATGACTAAAGTTGACTATTTGGTCGCAGATTAACTTATTGGGTCAATAATTCGTCATTATGTCCAAAATTGACTATTTTGACCCAAATTAACTTTTTTTTTTCAAAAGTTGACTTATTGAGTCAATGTGTTGGTCATTGGGTCAAGAATTGACCATTTTGACCAAAGTTAACTTTTTGGTCAAAAGTTGACTTATTGGGTCAACGGGTTGGTCATTGGGTCAAAAATTGACCATTTTAATCGAATTTGACTTTTTGGTCAAAGTTGACCTATTTGTTCAATGGGTGGTTATTAGGTCAAAATTTGACCATTTTAACCAAAATTGACTTTTTTTGTCAAAAGTTGACCTATTGGGTCAATGGGTTGGTCATTGGGTCAAAATTTACTTTTTGGTCAAAAGTTGACCTATTGGGTCAATGGGTTCGTCATCGGGTCAGAAATTGACCATTTTGACCAAAGTTGACTTTTTGGTAAAATGTTGACCTATTAGTTCAATGGGTTTGTCATTGGGTTAAAGATCAACCCTTTTGACCAAAGTTGACTTTTTGGTTAGAGATTGGCTTACTGAGTCAATAATTGGTCATTTGGTCAAAAATTGACTATTCTGAAAAAAATTGACTTTTTAGTTAAAAGTTGACCAATTAAGTCTATGGGTTCGTCATTCGGTCGAGGACTGACTATTTTGACCAAAGTTGACTTTATTGTCAAAAGTTGACCTATTGGGTCAATGGGTTGGTCATTGGGTCAAGGATTGACCATTTTGACCAAAGTAGACTTTTTGGTCAGAGATTGACTTATTGGGTCAATAATTGGTTAGTACGTCAAAAATTGATTATTTTGACAAAAAGTAAATTTTTGGTCAAAAGTTGACCCATTGGGTCAGCAGGGTGGTGATTGGGTGAGAAATTGACCATTTTGACCAAAGTTGACTTTTTGGTCAAAAGTTGACCTATTTGGTGAATGAGTTGGTAATTGGGTCAAAAATTGAAAATTTTGACCGAAGATTAGTCAAAAGTTTATCTATTGGGTCAAATGGTTTGTGATTGGGTCAAAAATTGACCATTTTAACCAAAGTTGACTTTTTGGTCAAAAGTTGACCTATGCGGTAAATGGGTAGTCACTAAGTCAAAATTTGACAATTTTGGCCAAAATTAACATTTTGGTCAAAAGTTAACTTGTTGAGTCAATGTGTTGGTCATTAGGTCAAGGATTGACCATTTTGACCAAAGTTGACTTTTGGGTCAAAAGTTGACCTATTCGGCCAATGGGTTGCTCATTGAGCAAAAGATTGAAAATTTTGACCAAAATTGACTTTTTTGGTCAAAAGTTGATGTATTGGGTCAATGAGTTGGTCATTGGGTCAAAAATTGACCATTTTGACCAAAGTTGACTTTTTGGTCAAAAGTTGACTTATTGGGATAATGTGTGGTCATTATGTCAAAAATTAACTATTTTGACCAAAATTGACTTTTTGGTCAAAATTTAACCTATTGGGTTAATGGTTTGTCATTGGGTCAAGGATTCACCATTTTAACCAAAGTTGACTTTTTGGTCAAAAGTTGACCTATTGGGTCAATGGGTGGTCATTAGGTCAAAAATTGACTTTTTGGTCAAAAGTTGACCTATTGGGTCAATGAGACTGTCATTGGGTCAAGGATTGACCATTTTGACCAAAGTTAACTTTTTTGTCAGAGATTGACTTATTGGGTCAATAATTGGTCATTAAGTCAAAAAATGACTATTTTGACCAAAATAGAATTTTTGGTCAAAATTTAACCCATTGTGTCAACGAGGTGGTCATTGGGTCAGAAATTGACCATTTTGACCAAAGTCGACTTTTTTGTTAAAAGTTGACCTATTGGGTCATTGAGTTGGTCATTGGGTCAAAAATTGACCATTTTGACTAAAGTTGTGTTTTTGGTCGAAAGTTGACTTATTAGGTCTATGAGTGGTCATTAAGTCAAAAACTGACTATTTTGACCAAAATTAACTATTTAGTCAAAAGTTGACGTATTGGGTTAATGGGTTTGTCATTTGGTCAAGGATTGACCATTTTACAAAAGTTGACTTTTTGGTCAGAGATTGACTTATTGGGTCAATAATTGGTCATTAATTCAAAAATTGACTATTTTAACCAAAATTGTCTTTTTGGTAAAAAAGTTAACCTATTAGGCGAATGGGCTGGTCATTGGGTCAAAGATTTAGTATTTTGACCAAAGTTGATTTTTTTGGTCAAAAGATGACCTTTTGGTATATGGGTTAGTCTTTAGGTCATGGATTAACCATTTTGACCAAAGTTGACTTTTTGATTAGAGATTGGCTTACTGGGTCAATAATTGGTCGTTATGTAAAAAATTGACCTTTTTGACCAAAATTAATATTTTGGTCAAAAGTTGACCTCTTGGGTTAATGAGTTGGTCATTGGTTCAAGGATTGACTATTTTGACTAAAATTGACTTTTTTTCTAAAGTTGACCTATTGGGTCAATGGGTTTGTCATTGGGTCAAGGATTGACTATTTTGAACAAAGTTGACTTTTTGGTCAGATATTGACTTATTGGGTCAATAATTGGTCATTAGGTCAAATATTGATTATTTTGTCCAAAATTAAATTTTTGGTCAAAAGTTGACCCATTGGGTCAATGGGGTGGTCATTGGGTCAAAAATTGACCATTTTGAAGAAAGTTGACTTTTTGTCAAAAGTTGACTTATTTGGTCAATGAGTTAGTAATTAGGTCATGAATTGACAATTTTGACAGAATATTACTTTTTGGTCAAAATTTGACCTATTAGGTCAATGGGTTGGTCATTGTGCCAAAAATTGACCATTTTGACCAAAGTTGACTTTTTGGTCAACAGTTGACCTATTGGGTCAATGGGTGATCATTAGGTCAAAAATTGAATATTTTGACCAAAGTTGACTTTTTGGTCAAAAGTTGAATTTTTGGTCAAAAGTTGACCTATTGGGTCAATGGGTGGTCATTTGGTCAAAAGTTGACCTATTAGGTCAATGCGATTGTCATTGGGTCAATGATTGACCATTTTGACCAAAGTTGAATTTTTGGTCAGAGATTGACATATTGGGTCAATAATTGGTCATTAATTAAAAAAATGACTATTTTGATGAAAATTGACTTTTTGGGTTAAAGTTGACCTATTAGGCTAATGGGTTGGTCATTGAGTCAAGGATTGATCATTTTGACCAAAGTAGACTTTTTGGTCAAAAGTTGACCTATTAGGTTAATGGGTTGGTCAATCGGTCAAAGATTGACCATTTTGACCAAAGATGACTTTTTGGTAAGAGATTGACTTAGAGGGTCAATAATTGGTAATTATGTCAAAAATTGACTATTTTAACCAAAATTGACTTTTGGTAAAAAGTTGACCTATTAGGTTAATGGGTTGATCATTGGGTCAAAGATTGACAATTTTGACCAAAGTTGACTTTTTGTTCAAAAGTTGACCTATTTAGGTCAATGAGGCAGTCATTAGTTCAAAAATTGACAATTTTGAGCAAAATTTACTTTTTGGTTCAAAGTTGACATATTGTGTCAATGGGTTGGTGATTGGGTCATGGTTTAACCATTACGGCAAAAGTTGACTTTTTAGTCAAAAGTTGACAAATTGGGTCATTGGGTTGGTCATTGGATCAAGGATTGACAATTTTCACCAAAGTTGACACTTAGGTCATTGTGTTAGAAATTGATCATTTTGACCAAATTTGAATTTTTGGCCAAAAGTTGACCTTTTGGATCAATGAGGTGCTCATTAGGTCAAAAATTGACAATTTCGACCAAAATTGACTTTTTGGTCAAAAGTTGTCCTTTTGGGTCGATGAGTTGGTCATTGGGTCAAGGGTTCACCATTTTGACCAAAATTGACTTTTTTGTCAAAAGTTGACTCTTTGGGTCAATGGGTTGGTCATTGGGTCAAGGATTGATAATTTTTACCAAAGTTGACTTTTTGGTCAGAAGTTGACCTATTGGGTCAATAATTGGTCATTAAGTTAAAAATTTACTATTTTGACCAAAATTGATTATTTGGTCAAAAGTAGATCTATTGGGTCAAGGATTTACCATTTTGACCAAATATGACTTTTTAGTCAAAAGTTGACCAATTGGGTGAATGGGTTGGTCATTGGGTCAAAAATTGACCATTTTGATCAAAGTTGACTTTTTCGTCAAAAGTTGACCTAATGGGTCAATTGGTGGTCATTAGGTCAAAAATTGACTATTTTGACCAAAACTGACATTTTGATCAAAAGTTACTTTATTGGTTCAATGGGTTTGTCATTGGGTCATGGATTGACCATTTTGACCAAGTTGACTTTTTGGTCAAGATTGACTTATTGGGTCAATAATTGGTCATTAGGTCAAAAGTTGACTATTTTGACCAAAATTGAATTTTTGTCAAAAGCTAACCCATTGGGTCAACTTGGTGGTCTTTGGGTGAGAAATTGACCATTTTGACCAAAGTTGACTTTATGGTCAAAAGTTGACCTATTGGGTCAATGTGTTTGTTGTTGGGTCAAGGATTGACCATTTTGACCAAAGTTGACTTTTTGGTCAAAGATTGACTTATTAGGTCAATAATTGGTCATTAATTCAAAAATTGTATATTTTGGTCATTAGGTAAAAAATTGACTATTTTGACCAAAATTAAATTTTAGTAAAAAGTTGACCCATTAGGTCAACGGGGTGGTCTTTGGGTCTGAAATTAACCATTTTGACCAAAGTTGACTTTTTGGTCAAAAGTTAACTTATTTGGTCAATGAGTTGGTAATTGCGTCATGAATTGATCATTCTAACCAAAGTTGACTTTTTGGTCAAAAGTTGACCTATTGGGTCAATAAGTTGGTCATTGGGTCAAAAATTAACCATTTTTACCAAAGTTTACTTTTTGGTCAAAAGTTGACCTATTGAGTAAATGGGTCGTGATTAGGTCAAAAATTGACTATTTTGACCAAAATTTTCTTTTTGGTCAAATGTTGACATATTGGGTCAATGGGTTTGTCATTGGGTCAAGGATTGAGCATTTTGACCTAAGTTGAATTTTTGGTCAGATATTGACTTATTGGGTCAATAATTCATTATTAATTCAAAAACTGACTATTTTGACCAAAATTGACTTTTTGGACAAAAGTTGACCTATTAGGTCAATGGGTTGGACATTGGGTCAAGGATTGACCATTTTGACCAAAGTTGACTTTTTGGTCTGAGATTAGCTTACTGGGTCAAAAATTGATTATTTTACGAAAATTGACTTTTTAGTCAAAAGTTGACCTATTGGGACAATGGGTTGGTCATTGTGTTAAGGATTGACCATTTTGACCAAAGTTGACTATTTGGTCAAAAGTTAACCTATTGGTTCAATGGGTTCGTCTTTGGACGAAGGATTGACCAATTTGCCCAAAGTTGAATTTTTAGTCAGAGATTGACTTATTAGGTCAATAATTAGTCATTAGGTAAAAAATTGATAATTTTGACCAAAATTAAATTTTTGGTCAAAAGTTGACCCATTGGGTCAACTGGGTGGTCATTGGGTTTGAAATTGACCATTTTGACCGAGTTGATTTTTTAATCAAAACTTGACCTGTTAGGTGAATGGGTTGGTCATTGGGTCAAGGATTGACCATTTTGACTAAAGTTGACTTTTTGTCGATGAGATTGGTCATATTGAGTCAATAAATTGAGTCATTAGGTCGAAAAATTGACTTTTTGGTCGAAAGTTAACCTATTGGAGTCAATGGGTTTGTCATTGGGTCGAAAATTGACCATTTTGAACAAAGTTGACTTCTTGGTCGAGAGATTGACTTATTGGATCAATAATTGGTCATTAGGTCGAAAATTGATCATTTTGTCCAAAATTGACTTTTTGGTCGAAAGTTAACCCATTGGAGTCGATGGGTGGTCATTTTGTCAGAAATTAACCATTTTGATGAAAGATGACTTTTTGGTCAAAAGTTGACCTATATTGACCAAAATTGAGGTTTTGGTCAAAAGTTAACCCATTGGGTGAACGGGGAGGTCATTGGGTTAGAAATTGACCATTTTGACCAAAGTTAAATTGTTGGACAAAAAGTTGATCATATTTGTCAATAATGTTGACTATTAGTCAAGAATCACTTATTGACCAAAGATGACATTTTGGTTAAAAGTTGATCTATGAGTAAAAAGTTGACCAATTGTAGTCCAAGCAAGTGATCATTGGGTCAGAAATTGACCATTTTGACTAAAGTTGACTTTTTGGTCAAAGGTTGACCTATTTGGTCAATGAGTTGGTAACTGGGTCAAGAATTAACCATTTTGACCAAAGATGACTTTTAAGTCAAAAGTTGACCTATTAGGTTAATGGGTTGGCCATTGGATCAAGGATTAACCATTTTTTCTAAAGTTGACTTTTTAGTCAGAGATTGACTTATTGGGTCAATAATTGGTCATTAATTCAAAAATTGACATTTTTGACTAAAATTGACTTTTTAGTCTAATGTTGACCTATTAGGCAAGAGGTTTAGTCATTAGGTCGAAGATTGATCATTTTGACCAAAGTTGACTTCTTGGTTAAAATTTGACCTATTTGGTCAATGGATTGGTCATTGGGTCGGAGATTGACTTATTAGGTGAATAATTGGTCATTAAGTCAAAATTAACAATTTAGACCAAAATTGAATTTTTAGTCAAAAGTTAACTTCATTGAGTGAACAGGTGGCTTATTGAGTCGAAAATTGACCATTTGATTGATGAATGACTTTTGGGTATAAAGTTGATCTATTTTGACCAAATCTGATTTTTTAGTTAAAAGTGAACCCAATGGGTCAACAGGGTTGTCATTGGATCAAAAAATGACCTTTTGACCAAAGATGACTTTTTGTTCAAAAGTTGACATGTTGGGTCATTGGGTTGGTCATTGGGTCAAAAATTTGCTATTTTGGCTAAAGTTGACTTTTTGCTCAAAAGTTGACTTATTGGCTCAATGGGTGGTCATTAAGTCAAAAATTGACTATTTTGACCAAAGTTGACTATTTGGTCAAAAGTAGACCTGTTGGGTCAATGACTTTGTCATTGGGTCAAGGATTGACCATTTTGATCAAAGTTGACTTTTTGGTCAGAGATTGACTTATAGGGTCAATAATTGGTCATTATTTCAAAAATTGTCTATTTTGACCAAAATTGACTACTTTTACCAAAATTGACTTTTTGGTCAAAAGTTGACTCATTAGATTATGGGTTGAGTCATTGAGTCGAGGATCGAACATTTTGTTCAAATTTGACTTTTTGGTCAAAAGTTGACCTATTAGGTCGATGGGTTGGTCATCGGGTCGAGATTGATCACTTTGACGAAAGTTGACTTTTGGTCAGAGATTAACTTATCGGAGTCGATAATTGGTCATTAGGTCGAAAATTGACCATTTTGACCAAAATTGATTTTGGTCAAAAGTTGACTCATCGATTGAACGAGGTGGACATTGGGTTAGAAATTGACCATTTTGACAAAAGTTGACCTTTTGGTCAAAAGTTGTCCTATTGGGTTAATAGTTCGGTCATTGGGTCAAAAATTGACCATTTTGATCAAAGTTAAATTTTTGGTCAAAAGTTGACCTATTTGGTCAATGGGTGGTCATTAGGTCAAATTTTGACTATTTTGACCAAAATTGACTTTTAGGTCAAAAGTTGAACTGTTGGGTCAATGGGTTTGTCATTGGGTCAAGGATTAAGCATTTTGACCAAAGTTGACTTTTGGTCGAGATTGACTTATTAGGTCGATAAATGGTGATTTGGTCGAAAATTGACTATTTTGACCAAAATTGAATTTTTGGTCAAAAGTTAACTTATCAGGTCAACGAGGTCGTGATTGGGCCGAAATTAACCATCTTGACCAAAGATCACATTTTGGAAAAAACTTGGTATATTTTGACCAAAATTAAATTTTTAGTTAAAAGTTAACCATTGGGTCAACAGGGTGGTCGTTGGGTCAAAAATTGACCATTTTCAGCAAAGTTGACTTTTTGGTCAAAAGTTGACCTATTTGGTCAATGAGTTGGTAAATGGGTCAAAAATTGACCATTTTGACCGAAGATGACTTTTTCGTCAAAATTTTATCTATTGGGTCAAATGGTTTATCATTGGGTCAAAAATTGACCATTTTAACCAAAGTTGACTTTTTTGTCAAAAGTTGACCTATTTTGACTAAAATTGAATTTTTAGTTAAAAGTTAACCCATTGGGTGAACAGGATGGTCATTGGGTCAAAAAGGTTACTGTTTGATTAAATGTTGACCTTTTGGATGAATGTGGTGGTCATTAAGTCAAAAATTGTCAATTTTGACCAAAATTGACTTTTTGGTCAAAAGTTGTCCTTTTAGGTCAATGAGTTGGTCATTGGGTCAAGGATAGATCATTTTGACCAAAAATGACTTTTTGGTCTAAAGTTGACTTATTTGGTCAATGGGTTGGTCATTGGGTCAAGGATTAACCATTTTGACCAAAGTTGACATTTTGGTCAAAAGTTGACCTACTGGGTCAATAATTGGTCATTAAGTAAAAAATTTACAATTTTGACCAAAATTGACTTTTTGGTCAAAAGTTGATCTATTGGGTCAGTGGGTTGGACATTGGGTTAAGGATTTACCATTTTGACCAAAGATGACTTTTTGGTTAAAAGTTGACCTATTGGGTCAGTGGGTTGGTCATTCGGTCAAAAATTGACCATTTTGACCAAAGTTAACTTTTTGGTCAAAAATTGAACTATTGTGTCAATAATTGGTCATTAGGTCAAAAACTAGACTATTTTGACAAAAAATTTCTTTTAGTTCAAAAGTTGACCTTTTGGGTCAACGGGTTTGTCATTGGGTCAACGATTGATCATTTTGAACAAACTTGACTTTTTGGTCAGATATTGACTTATTGGGTCAATAATTGGTCATTAGATCAAAAATTGACTTATTTTAACTAAAATAGAATTTTTGGTCAATAGTTAACCCATCGGGTCAACGGGGTGAACTTTGGGTCAGAAATTGACCATTTTGACCAAAGTTGACTTTTTGGTCAAAAGTTGACCTATTGGGTCAATGATTTGGTAATTGGGTCACGAATTGACCATTTTGACCAAAGATAACTTTTTGATCAAAAGTTGACATATTGGGTCAATGGGCTGGTAATTGTGTCAACAATTTACCATTTTGACCAAAGATGATTTTTTGATCAAAAGTTCTCTTTTTGGTCAAAAGACCTATTAGGTCAATGGGTGGTCATTACGTCAAAAATTGACTATTTTGACAAAAATTGATTTTTTGGTCAATAGTTGACATTTTGGGTCAATGGGTTTATCATGGGGTCAACAATTAACCATTTTGACCAAAGTTGACTTTTTGATCAGAGATTGACTTATTGGGTCAATAACTAGTCATTACGTCAAAAATTGACTATTTTGACCAAAATTGAATTTTTTGTCAAAGTTAACCCATTGGAACAAGCGGGAGTGGTCATCGTCGAAATCGACCATTACGACAAAAGTTACTTTTTGGTTAAAAGTAGAACCTATTGGGTCAATGCTGTAGTCGTTGGGTCAAGGATCGACCATTTTGACCAAAGTTAACTTTTGGTCAAAGGATCAACATTATCGGGTCAAAATTTGGTCATTAATTACAAAAATTATCTATTTTGTTCATTACGTCAAAGAATCGGCTATTTTGGCGAAATTGAAATTTTTGTTAAAAGTTGACCTATTGGGACAAGCGGAGGCTATCAGTTAGGGTCCGAAATGACTAACCATTTTGACCAAAGTTGACATTTTGGTCAAAAGTTGACCTATTGGGTCAATGAGCTTCGTCATTGGGCCAAGGATCGACCATTTTGGCCAAAGTTGACTTTTTGGTTAGATATTGACATTGTTTTGTCGATAATTGGTCATTAAGCTATAAATTCGATAATTTTGACCAAAATTGAATTTTGGTCAAAAGTTAACCCATTGGGTCAACGAGGTGCTCATTGGGTCAAAAATTGTCCATTTTGACCAAAGTAGACTTTATGGTCAAAAGTTGACCTATTGGGTCAATGAGTTGGTCATTGGGTAAAAAATGCACCAATTTGACCAAAGTTGACTTTTCGGTCAAAAGTTGACTTATTGGGTCAATGGGTTATCATTAAGTTAAAAATTGACTACTTTGACCAAAATTGACTATTTGGTCTAAAGTTGACCTATTGGGTTAATTGCTTTTTCATTTGGTCAAAGATTGACCATTTTGACCAAAGTTCACTTTTTGGTCAGAGATTGACTTATTGGGTCAATAATTGGTTATTAATTCAAAATTTGACTATTTTGACCAAAATTTTCTTTTTGGTCAAAAGTTGATTTCTTAAGCCAATTGGTTGATCATTGGGTCGAGGATTGACTCATTTTGACTAAAGTTGACTTTTTTGGTCAAGAGTTTACTGCTTAATTGGTCAGATGGGTCATTGGTCATTGGGTCAAGGATTGACCATTTTGACCAAAGTTGACTTTTTGGTCATAAATTGGCTTACTCGGTCCATAATTGGTCATTAGGTCAAAAATTGACTATTTTGACCAAAATTGTTTTTTTGGTCAAACGTTGACCTATTGGGTCAATTCGTTAGTCATTGGGTCGAGGATTGACCATTTTGACCAAAGTTGACTTTTTGTTCAAAAGTTGACCCATTGGGTCTATGGGTGGTCATTAGGTCAAAAATTGACAATTTTGACCAAAATTAACTTTTGGTCAGAGCAGTACCTATTGGGTTAATGAGTTTGTGACCAAAGTTGATTTTTGGTCAGAGATTAACTTGTTGGGTCAATAATTGGTCATTAATTAAAAAATTAACTATTTTGACAAAAATTAACTTTTTGGTCAAAAGTTGACCTATTAGGCCAATGGGTTCGTCATCGAGTTAAGGATTGACCATTTTGATTAAATTTAACTTTCTGGTCGAAAGATGACTTATTGGGTCAATGGGTTGGTCAATCGGTCAACGATTGACCATTTTGAAAAAAGTTGACTTTTTGGTCAGAGATTGCCTTACAGGGTTAATAATTGGTAATTAGGTCAAAAATTGACTATTTTGACCAAAATTGACTTTTTAGTGAAAAATTGACCTATTGGGTCAATGGGTTGGTCGCTGGGTCAAGGGTTGACCATTTTAACCAAAGTTGACTTTTTTGTCAAAAGTTGACCTTTTAGGTCAATGTGGCAGTCATTAGATAAAAAATTGACAATCTTAAGCAAAATTTACTTTTTGGTCCAAAGTCGCCCTAATGGGTCAATGGGATGTTCATTGGGTCAAGGATTAACAATTTTGGCCTAAATTAACTTTTTAGTCCAAAGTTGACAAATTGGGTCAATGGGTTGGTCATTGGATCAAGGATTGACCATTTTCACCAAAGTTGACAATTAGGATATTGTGTTAGAAATTGACCATTCTGACCAAATTTGACTTTTTGGTAAAAACTTGACTTTTTTGGGTGAATATGTGGACATTAGGTTAAAAATTAATAATTTTGACCAAAAATGACTTTTTGGTTAAAAGTTGTCCTTTGGGTCATGAGTTGGTCATTGGGTCAAGGATTGACCATTTTGACCAAAGATGAATTTTTGTCAAAAGTTGACTTATTAGGTCAATGGGTTGGTTTTTGGGTCAAGGATTTACCATCTTGGCCAAAGCTGACTTTTTTGTCAAAAGTTGACCTATTGGGTCAATAAATTGCCAATAATTAAAAACTTTACTATTTTGACCAAAATTGATTTTTTTGTCAAAAGTCGATCTATTTGGTCAGTGGGTTTGTCATTGGGTCAAGGATTTACCATTTTGACCAAAGATGACTTTTTGGTCAAAAGTTGACCTATTGGGTAAATGGGTTGGTCATTGGGTCAAAAATTGACCATTTTGACCAAAGTTGACTTTTTGGTCAAAAGTTGACCTATTGTGTCAATAATTGGCTATTAGGTCAAAATTGTCTATTTTGACATAAAATGACTTTTTGTTCAAAAGTTGACCTATTGAGTCAATGAGTTTGTGATTGGGTTAAGGATTGACCATTTTGAATAAAGTTGGTTTTTTGGTCAGAGATTGACTTACTGGGTCAATAATTGGTCATTTGGTAAAAATTGACTATTTTGACCAAAGTAGAATTTTTGGTCGAAAAGTTAATTCATCGGGTGAACGGGGTGGACATTGGGCGGAGAATTGACCAATTTGACCAAAGTTGACCTTTTGGTCAAAAGTTGTCTATTGGATTAATAGGTTGGTCATTGGGTTAAAAATTGACCATTTTGACCAAAGTTGACTTTTTAGTCAAAAGTTGACCTGTTGGGTCAATGAGTGGTCATTGATTAAAAATTGACTATTTTGACCAAAATTGACTTTTTGGTCAAAAGTTGACCTATTGGGTCAATAAGTTTGTCATTGGGTCAAGAATTAACCATTTTGACCAAAGTTGACTTTTTGGTCAGAGATTGACTTTTTGGTTCAATAATAGGTCATTAGGTCAAAAATTGAATATTTTGACAAAAATTAAACTTTTAGTCAAAAGTTGACCCATTGGGTCAACGGGGTGGTCATTGGGTCAGAAATTGACCATTTTGACCATAGTTGACTTTTTGGTCAAAAGTTGACCTATTGGGTCAATGTGTGGTCATTAGGTAAAAAATTGGCTATTTTGACAAAAATTGACTTTTTAGTCAAAAGTAGTCCTATATGGCTAATGGGTTTGTCATTGGGTCACGGATTGACTATTTTGACCAAAGTTATCTTTTTTGTCAGAAATTGACTTATTGGGTAAATAATTGGTCATTAGATAAAAAATTTATAATTTCAACCAAAATTGTATTCATGGTCAAAAGTTAACCCATTGGGTCAAGGAGGAGGTCATTGGGTAAGAAATTGACTATTTTAACCAAAATTGACTATTTTGACCAAAATTGACATTTTGATCAAAAGTTGACCTTTTGGATCATTGGGTCAAAGATTGACCATTTTTACCATAGTTGACTTTTTGGTCAAAAGTTGACCGATTGGGTCAATGGCTTGGTCATTGGGTTAAGGATTGACCAAAGTTGATTTTTTGGTCAAAAGTTGACCTATTGGGTCAATGGGTTTGGATCAAAGATTGACCATTTTGACCAAAGTTGACTTTGTTGTCAAAGATTGACTTATTGGGTCAATAATTGGTCATTTGGTCAAAAATTGACTATTTTGGTCATGTCAAAATTTGAATATTTTGACCAAATTAATTTTTGGTCAAAAGTTGACCCTTTAGGCGGGGTGGTCATTGGGTCAGAATTTGACCATCATAACCAAAGTGGACTTTTTGGTCAAAAGTTGACCTATTTGGTCAATGAGTTGGTAACTGGGTTAAGAATTGACCTTTTTAAACTTGGATAACTTTTTGTCAAAATTTGATCTATTGGGTCATTGGATCAAAGGATTGACCATTTTGACCATAGTTAACTTTTTCATCAAAAGTTGATTGATTGGGTCAATGGGTTGGTCATTAGGTCAAGGATTGACCATTTTGACCAAAGTTGACTTTTGGTCAGAGATTTACTTATTGGGTCAATAATTGGTCATTAGGTCAAAAATTGATTATTTTGACCAAAATTAAATTTTTGGTCAAAAGTTGACCAATTGGGTCAATGGGGTGGTCATTGGGTCAGAAATTTACCATTTTGACCAAAGTTGATTTTTTTGTCAAAAGTTGACATATTGGGTCAATAGGGTGGTCATTTGGTAAAAAATTGACTATATTGACCAAAATTAACCTTTTGCTCAAAAGATGACCTATTGTGTCAACGGGTTGGTCATTGTGTCAAGGATTATCTATTTTGGCTAAAGTTCACTTTTTTGTCAAAAAATGACCTATTGGGTCAATGGGTTGGTCATTGGATCAAGGATTGACCATTTTGACCATAGTAGACCTTTGGGTCAGAGATTGACTTATTGGGTCAATAATTGGTCATTGTGTTAAAAATTTACTATTTTGGTCAAAAGTTGACCTATTGGGTCTATAGATTGGTCATTGGGTTAAGGATTGACCATTTTGACCAAAGTTGACTCTTTGGTCAAAAGTTAACCTATTGGGTTAATGGGTTAGTCATTAGGTCAGAAATTAACCTATTTAACCAAACTTGACTTTTTGGTCAAAAGTTGACTTTTTGGTTTAATGGAGTGGTCATTAGGTCGAAAATTGATAATTTTGACCAAAGTTAACTTTTAGTCAAAAGTTAATCTATTGGGTCAATAGGTTGGTCATTAGGTGAAGGATTGACCATTTTGACCAAAGTTGACTTTTTAGTCAAAAGTTGACCTATTGGGTCAATGGGTTGTTCCTTGTGTAAAAGATTGAAAATTTCGACCAAAATTAACTTTTTGGTCAAAAGTTGACGTATTGGGTCAATGGGTTGGTCATGGGTCAAAAGCAAAATTTTTTGGTCAAAAGTTGACCTTTTTGTTGAATTAGTTGATCATTGGTTCAGGAATTAACCATTTTGACCGAAGATGACTTTTCGGTCAAGATTTGATTTGTTGGGTCAATGGGTTGGTCATTGGGTCAAAATTGACCATTTTGACCAAAGTTGAATTTTTGGTCAAAAGTTGACATATTGGGTTAATGGGTGCTCATTAGGTCGAAAATTAACTATTTTGACCAAAATTGACTTTTTGGTCGAAAGTTGACTGATTAGGTTAGTGGGATTGTCATTGGGTCGAGGATTGACCATTTTGACAAAAGTTGACATTTTGGTCAAAAGTTAACCTATTTCATGGTCATTAGGTCAAAAATTGACTATTTTGACTGAAATAGACTTTTTATCGAAAGTTGACCGATTAGATTGATGAGTTCATCATTTGGCCAAAAATTGACCATTTCGACCAAAGTTGAATTTTTCGTCGAAAGTTGACTGTTAGATTCGATGGGTGGTCATTAGGTCGAAAATTGACAATTTTGACCAAAATTGACTTTTTGGTCGAAAGTTGACTGTTAGGTCATTGAGTTTGTCATTGAGTCGAAGATTGACCATTTCGACCAATGTCGACTTTTCGGTGAGAGATTGACTTATTGGTCAATATTTGGTCATTAAATCAAAAATTGACTATTTTGGTCATTTAGTCATAAATTGACTTTAGGTCAAAAGTTGACCCATTGGGTCAACGGGGTGGTCGTTGGGTCAGAAATTGACCATTTTGACCAATGTTGACTTTTTGGTCAAATGTTAAATTATTTGGTCAATGAGTTGGTAATTGGGTCAAGAATTGACCGTTTTGACCAAAGATGACTTTTTGGTCAAAAGTTGATATATTGGGTCAATGGGTTGGTCATTGGATAAAAAATTAACCATTTTGACCAAAGTTGACTTTTTGGTCAAAAGTTGACCTATTGGGTCAATGTGTGGTCATTAGGTAAAAAATTGGCTATTTTGACAAAAATTGACTTTTTAGTCAAAAGTAGCCCTATAGGGTCAATGGGTTTGTCATTGGGTCAAGGATTGACCATTTTGACCAAAGTTATCTTTTTTGTCAGAAATTGACTTATTGGGTAAATAATTGGTCATTAGATCAAAAATTGATAATTTCAACCAAAATTGTATTCATGGTCAAAAGTTAACCCATTGGGTCAACGAGGAGGTCATTGGGTAAGAAATTGACTATTTTAACCAAAATTGACTATTTTGACCAAAATTGACATTTTGGTCAAAAGTTGAGCTTTTGGGTCATTGGGTCAAAGATTGACCATTTTTACTATAATTGACTTTTTGGTCGAAAGTTGATCGATTGGGTCAATGGCTTGGTCATTGGGTTAAGGATTGACAATTTTGACCAAAGTTAATTTTTTGGTCAAAAGTTGACCTATTGGGTCAATGGGTTGGTCATTGGGTCAAGGATTGACCATTTTGACTAAATTGACTTTGTTGTCAAAGATTGACTTATTGGGTCAATAATTGGTCATTCGGTCAAAAATTAACTATTTTGGTCATTATGTCAAAATTTGATTATTTTGACCAAAATTAATTTTTTGGTCAAAAGTTGGCCCTTTGGGCGGGGTGGTCATTGGGTCAAAATTTGACCATCTTAACCAAAGTTCACTTTTGGTCGAAAAGTTGACCTATTTGGTCAATGAGTTGCTAATTGGGTTAAGAATTGACCTTTTTAAACGAGGATAACTCTTTGTCAAAATTTGATCTATTGGGTCAATGGATCAAAGGATTAACCATTTTGACCATAGTTAACTTTTTCGTCAAAAGTTGATTGATTGGGTCAATGGGTTGGTCATTAGGTCAAGGATTGACCATTTTGACCAAAGTTGACTTTTGGTAAGAGATTTACTTATTGGGTCAATAATTGGTCGTTAGGTCAAAAATTGCCTATTTTGACTAAAATTAAATTTTTGGTCAAAAGTTGACCGATTGGGTCGATGGGGTGGTCATTGGGTCTGAAATTTACCATTCTGACCAAAGTTGATTTTTTTGTCAAAAGTTAACATATTGGGTCAATAGGGTAGTCATTTGGTAAAAATTGACTATATTGACCAAAATTAACTTTTTGCTCAAAAGATGACCTATTGTGTCAATGGGTTGGTCATTGTGTCAAGGATTATCTATTTTGGCTAAAGTTCACTTTTTTGTCAAAAGTTGACCTATTGGGTCAATGGGTTGGTCATTGGATCAAGGATTGACCATTTTGACCATAGGGACCTTTGGGTCAGAGATTGACTTATTGGGTCAATAATTGGTTATTGTGTTAAAAATTCTTATTTTGGTCGAAAGTTGATCTATTGGGTCTATAGATTGGTCATTGGGTCGAGGATTGACCATTTTGACCAAAGTTGACTTTTTGGTCAAAAGTTAACCTATTGGGTTAATAGGTTAGTCATTAGGTCAGAAATTAACCTATTTAACCAAACTTGACTTTTTTGTCAAAAGTTGACTTTTTGGTTTAATGGAGTGGTCATTAGGTCAAAAATCGATAATTTTGACCAAAGTTAACTTTTTGGTCAAAAGTTAATCTATTGGGTCAATGGGTTGTTCATTAGGTGAAAGATTGACCATTTTGACCAAAGTTGACTTTTTGGTCAAAAGTTGACCTATTTGGTCAATGGGTTGTTCCTTGTGTAAAAGATTGAAAATTTCGACCAAAATTAACTTTAGTGTCAAAAGTTGACGTATTGGGTTGGTCATTGGGTCAAAAGCTAAATTTTTTGGTCAAAAGTTGACCTTTTTGGTGAATTAGTTGGTCATTGGTTCAAGAATTAACCATTTTGACCGAAGATGACTTTTTGGTCAAAATTTGATTTGTTGTGTCAATGGGTTGGTCATTGGGTCAAAATTGATCATTTTGACCAAAGTTGAATTTTTGGTCAAAAGTTGACATATTGGGTTAATGAGTGCTCATTAGGTTAAAAATTAACCATTTTGACCAAAGTTGACTTTTTGATCAAAAGTTGACCTATTGAGTCAATCAATGGTCATTAGGTCAAAAATTGACTATTTTGACCAAAATAGACTTTTTAATCAATAGTTGACCTATTGGGTCAATGAGTTCATCATTTGGTCGATGATTGACTATTTTGACCAAAGTTGACTTTTTGGTCTGAGATTGACTTATTGGGTCAATAATTGGGGTCAAAAATTGACTATTTTGACCAAAATTAAATTTTTGGTCAAAAGTTGACCCATTAGGCAAATGGGGTGGTCATTGGGTCAGAAATTTACCATGATGAAAGTTGACTTTTTGGTCAAAAGTTGATATATTGGGTCAAAGGGTGGTCATTTGGTAAAAAATTGACTATATTGACCAAAATTAACTTTTTGGTCAAAAGTTGACCTATTGTGTCCATGGGTTGGTCATTGTGTCAAAGATTAACTATTTTGACTAAAGTTCACTTTTGGTCAAAAGTTGACTGATTAGGTCGATGGGTTGGCCATTGGGTTGAGCATTGACCATTTTGACCATAGTTGACATTTTGGTCGAGAGATTGACTTATTGGGTCAATAACCGGTCTTTATATCAAAAATTGCCAATTTTTGTCAAAAGTTGACCTATTGGGTCTATAGGTTGGTCATTGGGTTAAGGATTGACCATTTTGACCAAAGTTGACTTTTTGGTCAAAAGTTAACATATATGTTTAATGGGTTGGTCATTGGGTCAGAAATTGATCATTTTAACCAAACTTGACTATTTGGTAAAAAGTTGACTTATTGGGTTATTGGGGTGGTCATTAGGTCAAAAATTGACAATTTTGACCAAAATTAACTTTTTAGTCAAAAGTTAACCTATTGAGTCAATGAGTTGGTCATTAGGTCGAGGATTGACCATTTTGACCAAAGTTAACGTTTTGGTCGAAAGTTGACTTATAGGGTCGATGGGTTGCTCATTACGTAAAAGATTGAAAAATTTCGATCGTGATCGACATTTTGGTCAAAAGTTGATGTATTGGGTCAATGGGATGGTTATTGGGTCAAAAATTAACCTTTTTGACCAAAGTTGACTTTTTGGTCAAAAGTTAACTTATTGGGTAATGGGTGGTCATTATGTCAAAAATTAACTATTTTGACCAAAATTAACTTTTTGGTCAAAATTTAACCTATTGGGTTAATGGGTTTGTCATTGGGTCGATGATTAACCATTTTGACCAAAGTTGACTTTGGTCGAAGATTGACTTCATTGGGTCAATAATTGGTTATTGGGTCAAAAATTGACCATTTTGACCAAAGTTGACTATTTGGTCAAAAGTTATCCTATTGCATTAATGGGCAGTCATTTGGTCAAAAATTGACCTTTTGGTCGAAAGTTGACCTATTGGGTAAATGGGTTTGTCATTGGGTCAAGGATTGAAAATTTTGACCAAAGTTGACTTTTTGGTCAGAGATTGACTTATTGGGTCAATAATTGGTCATTAGGTCAAAAATTGACTATTTTGACCAAAGTTTAATTTTTTGTCAAAAGTTGACCGATTGGGTCAACGGGGTGGTCATTGAGTCAGAGATTGACCATTTGACCAAAGTTGACTTTTTGGTCAAAAGTTGACCTATTTGGTCAATGAGTTGGTAATTGGATCAAGAATTGATCATTTTGACCAAAGATGATTCTCTGGGTCAATAGTTGACCTATTTGGTCAATGCGTTGGTCATTTGGCCAAAAATTGACCATTTTGACCAAAGTTGAATTTTTCATCAAAAGTTGACCTATTGGGTCAATGGGTGGTCATTAGTTCAAAAATGGTATTTTGACCAAAATTGACTTTTTGGTCAAAAGTTGACCTATTGGGTCAATGGGTTTGTCATTGAGTCAAGGATTGACCATTTCGACTAATGTTGACTTTTAAGTGAGAGATTGACTTATTGGTCAATAATTGGTCATTAAATAAAAAATTGACGATTCTGGTCATTTGGTCGAGAAATTGGTATTGGTCGAAAGTTGACTTATTGGGTCGATGGGTTTGTCATTGGGTCGAGAATTGATCATTTTATCCAAAGTTGACTTTTTGGTCAAATGTTGAATTATTTGGTCAATGAGTTGGTAATTGGGTCAAGATTGACCGTTTTGATCAAAGATGACTTTTGGTCGAAAGTTGATCCATTGGGTCGACGGGGTGGTCATTAGGTCGGAAATTGACCATTTTGACCATAGTTGACTTTTTGGTCAAAAGTTGACCTATTGGGTCAATGTGTGGTCATTAGGTAAAAAATTGGCTGTTTTGACAAAAATTGACTTTTTAGTCAAAAGTAGTCCTATAGGGTTAATGGGCTTGTCATTAGGTTAAGGATTGACTATTTTGACCCAAGTTATCTTTTTTGTCAGAAATTGACTTATTGGGTAAATAATTAGTCATTAGATCAAAAATTGATAATTTCAACCAAAATTGTATTCATGGTCAAAAGTTAACCCATTGGGTCAACGAGGAGGTCATTGGGTAAGAAATTGACTGTTTTAACCAAAATTGACTATTTTGACCAAAATTGACATTTTGGTCAAAAGTTGACCTTTCGGGTCATTGAGTTGAAGAGTGACCATTTTTACCATAGTTGACTTTTTGGTCGATAGTTGATCGATTGGGTCAATGGCTTGGTCATTGGGTTAAGGATTGACCATTTTGACCAAAGTTGATGTTTTGGTCAAAAGTTGATCTATTGGGTCAATGGGTTGGTCATTAGGTCGAAGATTGACCATTTTGACCAAAATTGACTTTGTTGTCGAAGATTGACTTATTGGGTCGATAATTGGTCATTTGGTCAAAAATTGACTATTTTGGTCATTTTGTCAAAATTTGATTATTTTGACGAAAATTGATTTTTTGATTGAACGTTGACCCTTTGGGCGAGGGTGGTCATTGGGTCAAAATTTGACCATCTTAACCAAAGTTAACTTTTTGGTCAAAAGTTGACCTATTTGGTCAATGAGTTGCTAATTGGGTTAAGAATTGACCTTTTTAAACGAGGATAACTTTTTGTCAAAATTTGATCTATTGGGTCAATGGATCAAAGGATTAACCATTTTGACCATAGTTAACTTTTTCGTCAAAAGTTGGTTGATTGGGTCAATGGGTTGGTCATTTGGTCAAGAGATTTACTTATTGGGTCAATAATTAGTCGTTAGGTCAAAAATTGTCATTTTGACTAAAATTGAATTTTTGGTCGAAAAGTTGACCGATTGGATCGATGAGGTGGTCATTGGGTCGAGAATTTACCATTCGACCAAAGTTGATTTTTTTGTCGAAGTTGACATATTGGGTCAATAGGGTGGTCATTTGGTAAAAAATTGACTATATTGACCAAAATTAACTTTTTGCTCAAAAGATGACCTATTGTGTCAATGGGTTGGTCATTGTGTCAAGGATTATCTATTTTGGCTAAAGTTCACTTTTTGTCAAAAGTTGACCTATTGGGTCAATGGGTTGGTCATTGGATCGGGGATTGACCATTTTGACCATAGGGAACCTTTGGGTCAAAGATTGACTTATTGGGTCAATAATTGAACATTGTGTTAAAAATTTACTATTTTGGTCAAAAGTTGACCTATTGGGTCTATAGATTTGTCATTGGGTCAAGGATTGACCATTTTGACCAAAGTTGACTTTTTGATCAAAAGTTAACCTATTGGGCTAATGGGTTAGTCATTAGGTCAGAAATTAACCTATTTAACCAAACTTAACTTTTTGGTCAAAAGTTGACTTTTTGGTTTAATGGGGTGCTCATTAAGTCAAAAATTGATAATTTTGACCAAAGTTAACTTAATGGTCAAAAGTTAATCTATTGGGTCAATGGGTTGGTCATTAGGTGAAGGATTTACCATTTTGACCAAAGTTGAATTTTTCGTCAAAAGTTGACCTATTGGGTCAATGGGTTGTTCCTTGTGTAAAAGATTGAAAATTTCGACCAAAATTAACTTTTTGGTCAAAAGTTGACGTATTGGGTCAATGGGTTGGTCATGGGTCAAAAGCTAAATTTTTTGCTCAAAAGTTGACCTTTGTGGTGAATTAGTTGGTCATTGGTTCAAGAATTAACCATTTTGACCGAAGATGACTTTTCGGTCAAAATTTGATTTGTTGGGTCAATGGGTTGGTCATTGGGTCAAAATAGACCATTGTAACCAAAGTTGAATTTTTGGTCAAAAGTTGACATATTGGGTTAATGGGTACTCATTAGGTCAAAAATTAACTATTTTGACCAAAATTGACTTTTGGTCAAAAGTTAACCTATTGGGTTAGTGGGATTGTCATTGGGTCAAGGATTGACCATTTTGACCAAAGTTGACTTTTTGGTCAAAAGTTGACCTATTGAGTCAATCAATGGTCATTAGGTCAAAAATTGACTATTTTGACCAAAATAGACTTTTTTATCAAAAGTTGACCGATTGGGTCAATGAGTTCATCATTTGGCCAAAAATTGACCATTTCGACCAAAGTTGAATTTTTCGTCAAAAGTTGACCTATTGGGTCAATGGGTGGTCATTAGGTCAAAAATTGACTATTTTGACCAAAATTGACTTTTTGGTCAAAAGTTGACCTATTGGGTCATTGAGTTTGTCATTGAGTCAAGGATTGACCATTTCGACCAATGTCGACTTTTCGGTGAGAGATTGACTTATTGGTCAATAATTGGTCATTAAATCAAAAATTGACTATTTTGGTCATTTAGTCATAAATTGACTATTAGGTCAAAAGTTGACCCATTGGGTCAACGGGGTGGTCGTTGGGTCAGAAATTGACCATTTTGACCAATGTTGACTTTTTGGTCAAATGTTGAATTATTTGGTCAATGAGTTGGAAATTGGGTCAAGAATTGACCGTTTTGACCAAAGATGACTTTTTGGTCAAAAGTTGATATATTGGGTCAATGGGTTGGTCATTGGATAAAAAATTAACCATTTTGACCAAAGTTGACTTTTTAGTCAAAAGTTGACCTATTAGGTCAATGTGTGGTCATTAGGTAAAAAATTGGTTATTTTGATAAAAATTGACTTTTTAGTCAAAAGTAGCCCTATAGGGTCAATGGGTTTGTCATTGGGTCAAGGATTGACCATTTTGACCAAAGTTATCTTTTTTGTCAGAAATTGACTTATTGGGTAAATAATTGGTCATTAGAACAAAAATTGATAATTTCAACCAAAATTGTATTCATGGTCAAAAGTTAACCCATTGGGTCAACGAGGAGGTCATTGGGTAAGAAATTGACTATTTTAACCAAAATTGACTATTTTGACCAAAATTGACATTTTAGTCAAAAGTTGAGCTTTTGGGTCATTGGGTCAAAGATTGACCATTTTTACTATAATTGACTTTTTGGTCAAAAGTTGATCGATTGGGTCAATGGCTTGGTCATTGGGTTAAGGATTGGCAATTTTGACCAAAGTTAATTTTTTGGTCAAAAGTTGACCTATTGGGTCAATGGGTTGGTCATTGGGTCAAGGATTGACCATTTTGACCAAAATTGACTTTGTTGTCAAAGATTGACTTATTGGGTCAATAATTGGTCATTCGGTCAAAAATTGACTATTTTGGTCATTATGTCAAAATTTGATTATTTTGACCAAAATTAATTTTTTGGTCAAAAGTTTGCCCTTTGGGCGGGGTGGTCATTGGGTTAAAATTTGACCATCTTCACCAAAGTTCACTTTTTGGTCAAAAGTTGACCAATTTGGTCAATGAGTTGCTAATTGGGTTAAGAATTGACCTTTTTAAACGAGGATAACTCTTTGTCAAAATTTGATCTATTGGGTCAATGGATCAAAGGATTAACCATTTTGACCATAGTTAACTTTTTCGTCAAAAGTTGATTGATTGGGTCAATGGGTTGGTCATTAGGTCAAGGATTGACCATTTTGACCAAAGTTGACTTTTGGTAAGAGATTTACTTATTTGGTCAATAATTGGTCGTTAGGTCAAAAATTGCCTATTTTGACTAAAATTAAATTTTTGGTCAAAAGTTGACCAATTGGGTCAATGGGGTGGTCATTGGGTCTGAAATTTACCATTCTGACTAAAGTTGATTTTTTTGTCAAAAGTTGGCATATTGGGTCAATAGGGTGGTCATTTGGTAAAAAATTGACTATATTGACCAAAATTAACTTTTAGCTCAAAAGATGACCTATTGTGTCAATGGGTTGGTCATTGTGTCAAGGATTATCTATTTTGGCTAAAGTTCACTTTTTTGTCAAAAGTTGACCTATTGGGTCAATGGGTTGGTCATTGGATCAAGGATTGACCATTTTGACCATAGGGACCTTTGGGTCAGAGATTGACTTATTGGGTCAATAATTGGTTATTGTGTTAAAAATTTACTATTTTGGTCAAAAGTTGACCTATTGGGTCTATAGATTGGTCATTGGGTCAAGGATTGACCATTTTGACCAAAGTTGACTTTTTGGTCAAAAGTTAACCTATTGGGTTAATGGGTTAGTCATTAGGTCAGAAATTAACCTATTTAACCAAACTTGACTTTTTTGTCAAAAGTTGACTTTTTGGTTTAATGGAGTGGTCATTAGGTCAAAAATTGATAATTTTGACCAAAGTTAACTTTTTGGTCAAAAGTTAATCTATTGGGTCAATGGGTTGTTCATTAGGTGAAAGATTGACCATTTTGACCAAAGTTGACTTTTTGGTCAAAAGTTGACCTATTTGGTCAATGGGTTGTTCCTTGTGTAAAAGATTGAAAATTTAGACCAAAATTAACTTTAGTGTCAAAAGTTGATGTATTGGGTCAATGGGTTGGTCATTGGGTCAAAAGCTAAATTTTTTGGTCAAAAGTTGACCTTTTTGGTGAATTAGTTGGTCATTGGTTCAAGAATTAACCATTTTGACCGAAGATGACTTTTTGGTCAAAATTTGATTTGTTGTGTCAATGGGTTGGTCATTGGGTCAAAATTGATCATTTTGACCAAAGTTAAATTTTTGGTCAAAAGTTGACATATTGGGTTAATGAGTGCTCATTAGGTTAAAAATTAACCATTTTGACCAAAGTTGACTTTTTGGTCAAAAGTTGACCTATTGAGTCAATCAATGGTCATTAGGTCAAAAATTGACTATTTTGACCAAAATAGACTTTTTAATCAATAGTTGACCTATTGGGTCAATGAGTTCATCATTTGGTCAATGATTGACTATTTTGACCAAAGTTGACTTTTTGGTCTGAGATTGACTTATTGGGTCAATAATTGGGGTCAAAAATTGACTATTTTGACCAAAATTAAATTTTTGGTCAAAAGTTGACCCATTAGAGCAAATGGAATTGGTCATTGGGTCAGAAATTTACCATGATGAAAGTTGACTTTTTGGTCAAAAGTTGATATATTGGGTCAATAGGGTGGTCATTTGGTAAAAAATTGACTATATTGACCAAAATTAACTTTTTGGTCAAAAGTTGACCTATTGTGTCCATGGGTTGGTCATTGTGTCAAAGATTAACTATTTTGACTAAAGTTCACTTTTTGGTCAAAAGTTGACCTATTGGGTCAATGGGTTGGTCATTGGGTCAAGCATTGACCATTTTGACCATAGTTGACATTTTGGTCAGAGATTGACTTATTGGGTCAATAACCGGTCTTTATATCAAAAATTGACAATTTTTGTCAAAAGTTGACCTATTGGGTCTATAGGTTGGTCATTGGGTTAAGGATTGACCATTTTGACCAAAGTTGACTTTTTGGTCAAAAGTTAACATATATGTTTAATGGGTTGGTCATTGGGTCGAAATTGATCATTTTAACCAAACTTCACTTTTTGGTCAAAAGTTGACTTATTGGGTTATTGGGGTGGTCATTAGGTCAAAAATTGACAATTTTGACCAAAATTAACTTTTTAGTCAAAAGTTAACCTATTGAGTCAATGAGTTGGTCATTAGGTCAAGGATTGACCATTTTGACCAAAGTTAACGTTTTGGTCAAAAGTTGACCTATAGGGTCAATGGGTTGCTCATTACGTAAAAGATTGAAAAATTTCGACCGCAATCGACATTTTGGTCAAAAGTTGATGTATTGGGTCAATGGGATGGTTATTGGGTCAAAAATTAACCTTTTTGACCAAAGTTGACTTTTTGGTCAAAAGTTAACTTATTGGGTAATGGGTGGTCATTATGTCAAAAATTAACTATTTTGACCAAAATTAACTTTTTGGTCAAAATTTAACCTATTGGGTTAATGGGTTTGTCATTGGGTCAATGATTGACCATTTTGACCAAAGTTGACTTTGGTCAGAGATTGGCTTACTGGGTCAATAATTGGTTATTGGGTCAAAAATTGACCATTTTGACCAAAGTTGACTATTTGGTCAAAAGTTATCCTATTGCATTAATGGGCAGTCATTTGGTCAAAAATTGACCTTTTGGTCGAAAGTTGACCTATTGGGTAAATGGGTTTGTCATTGGGTCAAGGATTGAAAATTTTGACCAAAGTTGACTTTTTGGTCAGAGATTGACTTATTGGGTCAATAATTGGTCATTAGGTCAAAAATTGACTATTTTGACCAAAGTTTAATTTTTTGTCAAAAGTTGACCGATTGGGTCAACGGGGTGGTCATTGGGTCAGAGATTGACCATTTGACCAAAGTTGACTTTTTGGTCAAAAGTTGACCTATTTGGTCAATGAGTTAGTAATTGGATCAAGAATTGATCATTTTGACCAAAGATGATTATCTGGGTCAATAGTTGACCTATTTGGTCAATGCGTTGGTCATTTGGCTAAAAATTGACCATTTTGACCAAAGTTGAATTTTTCGTTAAAAGTTGACATATTGGGTCAATGGGTGGTCATTAGTTCAAAAATTGACTATTTCGACCAAAATTGACTTTTTGGTCAAAAGTTGACCTATTGGGTCAATGGGTTTGTCATTGAGTCAAGGATTGACCATTTCGACTAATGTTGACTTTTAAGTGAGAGATTGACTTATTGGTCAATAATTGGTCATTAAATAAAAAATTGACGATTCTGGTCATTTGGTCAGAAATTGACTATTTGGTCAAAAGTTGACCTATTGGGTCAATGGGTTTGTCATTGGGTCAAGAATTGATCATTTTGACCAAAGTTGACTTTTTGGTCAAATGTTGAATTATTTGGTCAATGAGTTGGTAATTGGGTCAAGAATTGACCGTTTTGACCAAAGATGACTTTTTGGTCAAAAGTTGATCCATTGGGTCAACGGGGTGGTCATTGGGTCAGAAATTGACCATTTTGACCATAGTTGACTTTTTGGTCAAAAGTTGACCTATTGGGTCAATGTGTGGTCATTTGGTAAAAAATTGGCTGTTTTGATAAAAATTGACTTTTTAGTCAAAAGTAGTCCTATAGGGTTAATGGGCTTGTCATTAGGTTAAGGATTGACTATTTTGACCCAAGTTATCTTTTTTGTCAGAAATTGACTTATTGGGTAAATAATTGGTCATTAGATCAAAAATTGATAATTTCAACCAAAATTGTATTCATGGTCAAAAGTTAACCCATTGGGTCAACGAGGAGGTCATTGGGTAAGAAATTGACTGTTTTAACCAAAATTGACTATTTTGACCAAAATTGACATTTTGGTCAAAAGTTGACCTTTTGGGTCATTGGGTCAAAGAGTGACCATTTTTACCATAGTTGACTTTTTGGTCAATAGTTGACCGATTGGGTCAATGGCTTGGTCATTGGGTTAAGGATTGACCATTTTGACCAAAGTTGATTTTTTGGTCAAAAGTTGACCTATTGGGTCAATGGGTTGGTCATTGGGTCAAGGATTGACCATTTTGACCAAAATTGACTTTGTTGTCAAAGATTGACTTATTGGGTCAATAATTGGTCATTTGGTCAAAAATTGACTATTTTGGTCATTTTGTCAAAATTTGATTATTTTGACGAAAATTAATTTTTTGGTCAAACGTTGACCCTTTGGGCGGGGTGGTCATTGGGTCAAAATTTGACCATCTTAACCAAAGTTAACTTTTTGGTCAAAAGTTGACCTATTTGGTCAATGAGTTGCTAATTGGGTTAAGAATTGACCTTTTTAAACGAGGATAACTTTTTGTCAAAATTTGATCTATTGGGTCAATGGATCAAAGGATTAACCATTTTGACCATAGTTAACTTTTTCGTCAAAAGTTGGTTGATTGGGTCAATGGGTTGGTCATTTGGTCAAGAGATTTACTTATTGGGTCAATAATTAGTCGTTAGGTCAAAAATTGTCTATTTTGACTAAAATTGAATTTTTGGTCAAAAGTTGACCGATTGGGTCAATGAGGTGGTCATTGGGTCAGAAATTTACCATTCTGACCAAAGTTGATTTTTTTGTCAAAAGTTGACATATTGGGTCAATAGGGTGGTCATTTGGTAAAAAATTGACTATATTGACCAAAATTAACTTTTTGCTCAAAAGATGACCTATTGTGTCAATGGGTTGGTCATTGTGTCAAGGATTATCTATTTTGGCTAAAGTTCACTTTTTTGTCAAAAGTTGACCTATTGGGTCAATGGGTTGGTCATTGGATCAGGGATTGACCATTTTGACCATAGGGAACCTTTGGGTCAAAGATTGACTTATTGGGTCAATAATTGAACATTGTGTTAAGAATTTACTATTTTGGTCAAAAGTTGACCTATTGGGTCTATAGATTTGTCATTGGGTCAAGGATTGACCATTTTGACCAAAGTTGACTTTTTGATCAAAAGTTAACCTATTGGGCTAATGGGTTAGTCATTAGGTCAGAAGTTAACCTATTTAACCAAACTTAACTTTTTGGTCAAAAGTTGACTTTTTGGTTTAATGGGGTGCTTGTTAAGTCAAAAATTGATAATTTTGACCAAAGTTAACTTAATGGTCAAAAGTTAATCTATTGGGTCAATGGGTTGGTCATTAGGTGAAGGATTTACCATTTTGACCAAAGTTGAATTTTTCGTCAAAAGTTGACCTATTGGGTCAATGGGTTGTTCCTTGTGTAAAAGATTGAAAATTTCGACCAAAATTAACTTTTTGGTCAAAAGTTGACGTATTGGGTCAATGGGTTGGTCATGGGTCAAAAGCTAAATTTTTTGGTCAAAAGTTGACCTTTTTGGTGAATTAGTTGGTCATTGGTTCAAGAATTAACCATTTTGACCGAAGATGACTTTTTGGTCAAAATTTGATTTGTTGGGTCAATGGGTTGGTCATTGGGTCAAAATTGACCATTGTAACCAAAGTTGAATTTTTGGTCAAAAGTTGACATATTGGGTTAATGGGTGCTCATTAGGTCAAAAATTAACTATTTTGACCAAAATTGACTTTTTGGTCAAAAGTTGACCTATTGGGTTAGTGGGTTTGTCATTGGGTCAAGGATTGACCATTTTTACAAAAGTTGACTTTTTGGTCAAAAGTTGACCTATTGAGTCAATCAATGGTCATTAGGTCAAAAATTGACTATTTTGACCAAAATATACTTTTTTATCAAAAGTTGACCTATTGGGTCAATGAGTTCATCATTTGGTCAATGAATGACTATTTTGACCAAAGTTGACTTTTTGGTCTGAGATTGACTTATTGGGTCAATAATTGGGGTAAAAAATTGACTATTTTGACCAAAATTAAATTTTTGGTCAAAAGTTGACCCATTAGGCAAATGGGGTGGTCATTAGGTCATAAATTTACCATGACGAAAGTTGACTTTTTGGTCAAAAGTTGATATATTGGGTCAATAGGGTGGTCATTTGTTAAAAAATTGACTTTATTGACCAAAATTAACTTTTTGGTCAAAAGTTGACCTATTCTGTCCATGGGTTGGTCATTGTGCCAAAGATTAACTATTTTGACAAAAGTTCACTTTTTGGTCAAAAGTTGACCTATTGGGTCAATGGGTTGGTCATTGGGTCAAGCATTGACCATTTTGACCATAGTTAACATTTTGGTCAGAGATTGACTTATTGGGTCAATAATTGGTCATTATATCAAAAATTGACAATTTTTGTCAAAAGTTGACCTATTGGGTCTATAGGTTGGTCATTGGGTTAAGGATTGACCATTTTGACCAAAGTTGACTTTTTGGTCAAAAGTTAACATATATGTTTAATGAGTTGGTCATTGGGTTAGAAATTGATCATTTTAACCAAACTTGACTATTTGGTAAAAAGTTGACTTATTGGGTTATTGGGGTGGTCATTAGGTCAAAAATTGACAATTTTGACCAAAATTAACTTTTTAGTCAAAAGTTAACCTATTGAGTCAATGAGTTGGTCATTAGGTCAAGGATTGACCATTTTGACCAAAGTTAACGTTTTGGTCAAAAGTTGACCTATAGGGTCAATGGGTTGCTCATTACGTAAAAGATTGAAAAATTTCGACCACAATCGACATTTTAGTCAAAAGTTGATGTATTGGGTCACTGGGATGGTTATTGGGTCAAAAATTAACCTTTTTGACCAAAGTTGACTTTTTAGTCAAAAGTTAACTTATTGGGTAATGGGTGGTCATTATGTCAAAAATTAACTATTTTGACCAAAATTGACTTTTTGGTCAAAATTTAACTTATTGGGTTAATGGATTTGTCATTGGGTCAAGGATTGACCATTTTGACCAAAGTTGACTATAGTCAAAGATTGGCTAACTGGGTCAATAATTGGTTATTGGGTCAAAAATTGACCATTTTGACCAAAGTTGACTATTTGGTCAAAAGTTATCCTATTGCGTTAATGGCCAGTCATTTGGTCAAAAATTGACCTTTTGGTCAAAAGTTGACCTATTGGGTCAATGGGTTTGTCATTGGGTCAAGGATTGAAAATTTTGACCAAAGTTGACTTTTTGGTCAGAGATTGACTTATTGGGTCAATAATTGGTCATTAGGTCAAAAATTGACTATTTTGACCAAAGTTGAATTTTTGGTCAAAAGTTGACCGATTGGGTCAACGGGGTAGTTAGTGGGTCAGAGATTGACTATTTGACCAAAGTTGACTTTTTGGTCAAAAGTTGACCTATTTGGTCAATGAGTTGGTAATTGGATCAAGAATTGATCATTTTGACCAAAGATGATTCTCTGGGTCAAAAGTTGACCTATTTGGTCAATGCGTTGGTCATTTGGCCATAAATTAACCATTTCGACCAAAGTTGAATTTTTCGTCAAAAGTTGACCAATTGGGTCAATGGGTGGTCATTAGGTCAAAAATTGACTATTTTGACCAAAATTGACTTTTTGGTCAAAAGTTGACCTATTGGGTCAATGGGTTTGTCATTGGGTCAAGGATTGACATTTTGACCAAAGTTGACTTTTTGGTCAAAGATTGACTTATTGGGTCAATAATTGGTCATTATTTCAAAAATTGACAATTTTGATCAAAATCGACTTTTTGGTCAAAAGTTGACCTATTAGGCCAATGGGTTAGTCATTGGGTCAAGGATTGATCATTTTGATCAAAGTTGACTTTTTGGTTAAAAGTTGACCTATTGGGTCAATGGGTTGGTCATTGGGTCAAGGATTGACCATTTTGACTAAAGTTAACTTTTTGGTCAGAGATTGACTTAGTGGGTCAATCATTGGTCATTAAGACAAACTTTGATTATTTTGACCAAGATTGACTTTTTGGTCAAAGTTGACCTATTGGGTCAACTGGTTTGTCATTTGGTTAAGGATTAACCATTTTGACCAAAATTGTCTTTTTTATCAAAAGTTGACCTACTTTGGTCAATGAGGCGGTCATAAGGTCAAAAATTGACAATTTTGAGCAAAATTGACTTTTTGGTCAAATGTTGATCTATTGGGTCAGCGTGTTGGTCATTGGGTCAAGGATTAACCATTTTGGCCAAAGTTGACTTTTAAGTCAAAAATTGACAAATTGGGTCAATGGCTTGGTGTTTGGATTAAGGATTGACAATTTTCACCAAACTTGACATTTAGGTCATTGTGTCATAAATTGACTATTTTGATCAAATTTAACTTTTACTAAAAAATTAAACTTTTGCCTCAATGAGGTGGTCATTAGGTCAAAAATTGACAATTTTGACCAATATTGACTATTTGGTCAAAAGTGGTCCTTTTGGGTCAATGAGTTTGTCCTTGTGTCAAGGATTGACCATTTTGACCAAAGTTGACTTTTTGGTCAAAAGTTGAACTATTGGATCAATGGGTTTGTCATTGGGTCAAGGATTGACCATTTTGACGAAAGTTGACTTTTTTGTCAAAAGTTGACCTATTGGGTCAATAATTGGTCAATAAGTCAAAAATTTACTATTTTGACCAAAAATGAGTTTTTGGTCAAAAGTCGATCTATTAGGTCAGTGGGTTGGTCATTGGGTCAACAATTTACTATTTTGACCAAAGTTAACTTTTTGGTCAAAAGTTGACCTATTGGGTCAATGGGTTTATTATTGGGTCAAGGATTGGCTATTATAACCAAAGTTGACTTTTTGGTCGGAGATTAACTTACTGGGTCAATAATTCGTCATTATGTCAAAAATTGACTATTTTGACCCAATTTAACTTTTTGTTCGAAAGTTGACTTATTGGGTCAATGCGTTGGTCATTGGGTTCAGAATTGACCATTTTGACCAAAGTTGGCTTTCTGGTCAAAAGTTGACTTATTGGGTCAATGAGTTGGTCGTTGGGTCAAAAATTGACCATTTTGATCGAAGTTACTTTTTGGTCAAAAGTTGACCTATTTGGTCAATGGGTGATCATTAAATCAAAATTTGATTATTTTGACCAAAATTGACTTTTTTGTCAAAAGTTAACCTATTGGGTCAATGGGTTGGTCATTGGGTCAAGGTTTGACCATTTTGACCAAAGTTGACTTTTTGGTTAAAGTTGACCTATTGGGTAAATGGGTTGGTCATTGGGTTAGAAATTGACCATTTTGAACCAAGTTGACTTTTTGGTCAAAAGTTGACCTATTGGGTCAATGGGTTTGTCATTGGGTGAAAGATCAACCATTTTGACCAAAGTTGACTTTTTGGTTAGAGATTGGCTTACTGAGTCAATAATTGCTCATTAGGTCAAAAATTGACTATTTTGACTAAATTTGACTTTTTGGTCAAAAGTTGACCAATTAGGTCGTTGGGTTGGTCTTTGGGTCAAGGATTGACCATTTTGACCAAAGTTGACTTTACTGTCAAAAGATTGCTCTAAGTGTGGAGGATGGTCTGGAACAATTTTGGCAGAGTTTCTGTATGGTTTAGTGCAACTCTTTTCTTGGCCAAGAAGGGGTGGGGTTTAAATAGGAGTGGCTGGAGGGCCTCCCAGGGGGAGTTAATCGCTGGCCTTTTGGGTGAATGAGGTGGTCATTAAGTCAAAAATTGTCAATTTTGACCAAAATTGACTTTTTGGTCAAAAGTTGTCCTTTTAGGTCGTTGAGTTGGTCATTGGGTCAAGGATAGATCATTTTGACCAAAAATGACTTTTTGGTCAAAAGTTGACTTATTTGGTCAATGGGTTGGTCATTGGGTCAAGGATTAACCATTTTGACCAAAGTTGACATTTTGGTCGAAAGTTGACCTCTTTGAGTCGATAATTGGTCATTAAGTAAAAAATTTACAATTTTGACCAAAATTAACTTTTTGGTCAAAAGTTGATCTATTGGGTCAGTGGGTTGGACATTGGGTCAAGGATTTACCATTTTGACCAAAGATGACTTTTTGGTTAAAAGTTGACTGTATCGGTCGATTGGGTTGGTCATTCGGTCAAAAATTGACCATTTTGACCAAAGTTAACTTTTTTGGTCAAAAATTGACCTATTGTGTCAACAATTGGTCATTAGGTCAAAAATAGACTATTTTGACAAAAAAATTCTTTTAGTTCAAAAGTTGACCAATTGGGTCAACGGGTTTATCATTGGGTCAACGATTGATCATTTTGAACAAACTTGACTTTTTGGTCAGATATTGACTTATTGGGTCAATAATTGGTCATTAGATCAAAAATTGCCAATCTTGACTAAAATAGAATTTTTGGTCAATAGTTAACCCATCGGGTCAACGGGGTGAACTTTGGGTTAGAAATTGACCATTTTGACCAAAGTTGACTTTTTGGTCAAAAGTTGGCCTATTGGGTCAATGATTTGGTAATTGGGTCAAGAATTGAGCATTTTGACCAAAGATAACTTTTTGATCAAAAGTTGACCTATTGGGTCAATGGGCTGGTAATTGTGTCAACAATTTACCATTTTGACCAAAGATGATTTTTTGATCAAAAGTTCTCTTTTTGGTCAAAAGACCTATTAGGTCAATGGGTGGTCATTACGTCAAAAATTGACTATTTTGACAAAAATTGATTTTTTGGTCAAAAGTTGACATATTGGGTCAATGGGTTTATCATGGGGTCAAGAATTAACCATTTTGACCAAAGTTGACTTTTTGATCAGAGATTGACTTATTGGGTCAATAACTAGTCATTACGTCAAAAATTGACTATTTTGACCAAAATTGAATTTTTTGTCAAAGTTAACCCATTGGGACAACGGGGTGGTCATTGGGTCAGAAATTGACCATTTTGACAAAAGTTGACTTTTTGGTTAAAAGTTGACCTATTGGGTCAATGCGTTTGTCGTTGGGTCAAGGATTGACCATTTTGACCAAAGTTAACTTTTTGGTCAAAGATTGACTTATTGGGTCAAAAATTGGTCATTAATTAAAAAATTATCTATTTTGATCATTAGGTCAAAAATTGACTATTTTGACCAAAATTAAACTTTTTGTTAAAAGTTGACCCATTGGGACAACGGGGTTGTCATTGGGTCCGAAATTGACCATTTTGACCAAAGTTGACTTTTTGGTCAAAAGTTGACCTATTTGGTCAATGAGTTTGTCATTGGGCTAAGGATTGACCATTTTGGCCAAAGTTGACTTTTTGGTCAGATATTGACTTATTTTGTCAATAATTGGTCATTAGGCCATAAATTGACAATTTTGACCAAAATTGAATTTTGGTCAAAAGTTAACCCATTGGGTCAACGAGGTGCTCATTGGGTCAAAAATTGTCCATTTTGACCAAAGTAGACTTTATGGTCAAAAGTTGACCTATTGGGTCAATGAGTTGGTCATTGGGTAAAAAATGCACCATTTTGACCAAAGTTGACTTTTGGGTCAAAAGTTGACTTATTGGGTCAATGGGTTGTCATTAAGTTAAAAATTGACTACTTTGACCAAAATTAACTATTTGGTCTAAAGTTGACCTATTGGGTTAATTGCTTTTTCATTTGGTCAAAGATTGACCATTTTGACCAAAGTTCACTTTTTGGTCAGAGATTGACTTATTGGGTCAATAATTGGTTATTAATTCAAAAATTGACTATTTTGACCAAAATTTTCTTTTTGGTCAAAAGTTGACCTCTTAAGCCAATGGGTTGATCATTGGGTCAAGGATTGGTCATTTTGACTAAAGTTGACTTTTTGGTCAAAAGTTTACCTATTGGTCAATGGGTTGGTCATTGGGTCAAGGATTGACCATTTTGACCAAAGTTGACTTTTTGGTCATATATTGGCTTACTGGGTCAATAATTGGTCATTAGGTCAAAAATTGACTATTTTGACCAAAATTGATTTTTTGGTCAAACGTTGACCTATTGGGTCAATTCGTTGGTCATTGGGTCGAGGATTGACCATTTTGACCAAAGTTGACTTTTTGTTCAAAAGTTGACCTATTGGGTCTATGGGTGGTCATTAGGTCAAAAATTGACAATTTTGACCAAAATTAACTTTTTGGTCAGAGCAGTACCTATTGGGTTAATGAGTTTGTCATTGGGTCAATGTTTGACCATTTTGACCAAAGTTGATTTTTGGTCAGAGATTAACTTGTTGGGTCAATAATTGGTCATTAATTAAAAAATTGACTATTTTGACAAAAATTAACTTTTTGGTCAAAAGTTGACCTATTAGGCCAATGGGTTCGTCATCGAGTTAAGGATTGACCATTTTGATTAAATTTAACTTTCTGGTCGAAAGATGACCTATTGGGTCAATGGGTTGGTCAATCGGTCAACGATTGACCATTTTGAAAAAAGTTGACTTTTTGGTCAGAGATTGCCTTACAGGGTTAATAATTGGTAATTAGGTCAAAAATTGACTATTTTGACCAAAATTGACTTTTTAGTCAAAAATTGACCTATTGGGTCAATGGGTTGGTCGCTGGGTCAAGGATTGACCATTTTAACCAAAGTTGACTTTTTTGTCAAAAGTTGACCTTTTAGGTCAATGTGGCAGTCATTAGATAAAAAATTGACAATCTTAAGCAAAATTTACTTTTTGGTCCAAAGTCGACCTAATGGGTCAATGGGATGCTCATTGGGTCAAGGATTAACAATTTTGGCCTAAATTAACTTTTTAGTCCAAAGTTGACAAATTGGGTCAATGGGTTGGTCATTGAATCAAGGATTGACCATTTTCACCAAAGTTGACAATTAGGATATTGTCTTAGAAATTGACCATTCTGACCAAATTTGACTTTTTGGTAAAAACTTGACTTTTTTGGTGAATATGTGGACATTAGGTCAAAAATTAATAATTTTGACCAAAAATGACTTTTTGGTTAAAAGTTGTCCTTTGGGTCAATGAGTTGGTCATTTGGTCAAGGATTGACCATTTTGACCAAAGATGAATTTTTGGTCAAATGTTGACTTATTAGGTCAATGGGTTGGTTATTGGGTCAAGGATTTACCATCTTGGCCAAAGCTGACTTTTTTGTCAAAAGTTGACCTATTGGGTCAATAAATTGCCAATAATTAAAAAATTTACTATTTTGACCAAAATTGATTCTTTTGTCAAAAGTCGATCTATTTGGTCAGTGGGTTTGTCATTGGGTCAAGGATTTACCATTTTGACCAAAGATGACTTTTTGGTCAAAAGTTGACCTATTGGGTAAATAGGTTGGTCATTGGGTCAAAAATTGACCATTTTGACCAAAGTTGACTTTTTGGTCAAAAGTTGACCTATTGTGTCAATAATTGGCTATTAGGTTAAAAATTGTCTATTTTGACATAAAATGACTTTTTGTTCAAAAGTTAACCTATTGAGTCAATGAGTTTGTGATTGGGTTAAGGATTGACCATTTTGAATAAAGTTGGTTTTTTGGTCAGAGATTGACTTACTGGGTCAATAATTGGTCATTTGGTAAAAATTGACTATTTTGACCAAAGTAGAATTTTTGGTCAAAAGTTAATTCATCGGGTGAACGGGGTGGACATTGGGTCAGAAATTGACCAATTTGACCAAAGTTGACCTTTTGGTCAAAAGTTGTCCTATTGGATTAATAGGTTGGTCATTGGGTTAAAAATTGACCATTTTGACCAAAGTTGACTTTTTAGTCAAAAGTTGACCTGTTGGGTCAATGAGTGGTCATTGATTAAAAATTGACTATTTTGACCAAAATTGACTTTTTGGTCAAAAGTTGACCTGATGGGTCAATAAGTTTGCCATTGGGTCAAGAATTAACCATTTTGACCAAAGTTGACTTTTTGGTCAGAGATTGACTTTTTGGTTCAATAATTGGTCATTAGGTCAAAAATTGAATATTTTGACAAAAATTAAACTTTTAGTCAAAAGTTGACCCATTGGGTCAACGGGGTGGTCATTGGGTCAGAAATTGACCATTTTGACCATAGTTGACTTTTTGGTCAAAAGTTGACCTATTGGGTCAATGTGTGGTCATTAGGTAAAAAATTGGCTATTTTGACAAAAATTGACTTTTTAGTCAAAAGTAGTCCTATAGGGTTAATGGGTTTGTCATTGGGTCACGGATTGACTATTTTGACCAAAGTTATCTTTTTTGTCAGAAATTGACTTATTGGGTAAATAATTGGTCATTAGATCAAAAATTGATAATTTCAACCAAAATTGTATTCATGGTCAAAAGTTAACCCAATGGGTCAACGAGGAGGTCATTGGGTAAGAAATTGACTATTTTAACCAAAATTGACTATTTTAACCAAAATTGACATTTTGGTCAAAAGTTGACCTTTTGGATCATTGGATCAAAGATTGACCATTTTTACCATAGTTGTCTTTTTGGTCAAAAGTTGACCGATTGGGTCAATGGCTTGGTCATTGGGTTAAGGATTGACCATTTTGACCAAAGTTGATTTTTTGGTCAAAAGTTAACCTATTGGGGTCAATGGGTTTGGATCAAGGATTGACCATTTTGACCAAAGTTGACTTTGTTGTCAAAGATTGACTTATTGGGTCAATAATTGGTCATTTGGTCAAAAATTGACTATTTTGGTCATTATGTCAAAATTTGAATATTTTGACCAAAATTAATTTTTTGGTCAAAAGTTGACCCTTTAGGCGGGGTGGTCATTGGGTCAGAATTTGACCATCTTAACCAAAGTGGACTTTTTGGTCAAAAGTTGACCTATTTGGTCAATGAGTTGGTAACTGGGTTAAGAATTGTCCTTTTTAAACGAGGATAACTTTTTGTCAAAATTTGATCTATTGAATCATTGGATCAAAGGATTGACCATTTTGACCATAGTTAACTTTTCATCAAAAGTTGATTGATTGGGTCAATGGGTTGGTCATTAGGTCAAGGATTGACCATTTTGACCAAAGTTGACTTTTGGTCAGAGATTTACTTATTGGGTCAATAATTGGTCATTAGGTCAAAAATTGCCTATTTTGACCAAAATTGAATTTTTGGTCAAAAGTTGACCAATTGGGTCAATGGGGTGGTCATTGGGTCAGAAATTTACCATTTTGACCAAAGTTGATTTTTTTGTCAAAAGTTGACATATTGGGTCAATAGGGTGGTCATTTGGTAAAAAATTGACTATATTGACCAAAATTAACTTTTTGCTCAAAAGATGACCTATTGTGTCAATGGGTTGTTCATTGTGTCAAGGATTATCCATTTTGGCTAAAGTTCACTTTTTTGTCAAAAGTTGACCTATTGGGTCAATGGGTTGGTCATTGGATCAAGGATTGACCATTTTGACCATAGTGGACCTTTGGGTCAGAGATTGACTTATTGGGTCAATAATTGGTCATTGTGTTAAAAATTTACTATTTTGGTCAAAAGTTGACTGTTGGGTCTATAGATTGGTCATTGGGTCAAGGATTGACCATTTTGACCAAAGTTGACTGTTTGGTCAAAAGTTAACTTATTGGGTTAATGGGTTAGTCATTAGGTCAGAAATTAACCTATTTAACCAAACTTGACTTTTTGGTCAAAAGTTGACTTTTTGGTTTAATGGGGTGGTCATTAGGTCAAAAATTGATAATTTTGACCAAAGTTAACTTTTGGTCTAAAGTTAATCTATTGAGTCAATGGGTTGGTCATTAGGTGAAGGATTGACCATTTTGACCAAAGTTGACTTTTTAGTCAAAAGTTGACCTATTGGGTCAATGGGTTGTTCCTTGTGTAAAAGATTGAAAATTTCGACCAAAATTAACTTTTTGGTCAAAAGTTGACGTATTGGGTCAATGGGTTGGTCATGGGTCAAAAGCAAAATTTTTTGGTCAAAAGTTGACCTTTTTGTTGAATTAGTTGGTCATTGGTTCAAGAATTAACCATTTTGACCGAAGATGACTTTTTGGTCAAGATTTGATTTGTTGGGTTAATGGGTTGGTCATTGGGTCAAAATTGACCATTTTGACCAAAGTTGAATTTTTGGTAAAAAGTTGACATATTGGGTTAATGGGTGCTCATTAGGTCAAAAATTAACTATTTTGAACAAAATTGACTTTTTGGTCAAAAGTTGACTTATTGGGTTAATGGGTTTGTCATTGGGTCAAGGATTGACCATTTTGACCAAAGTTGACTTTTTGGTCAAAAGTTGACCTATTGAGTCAATCAATGGTCATTAGGTCAAAAATTGACTATTTTGACCAAAATAGACTTTTTAATCAAAAGTTGATCGATTAGATCGATGAGTTCATCATTTGGCCAAAAATTGACCATTTCGACCAAAGTTGACTTTTTTGTCAAAAGTTGACCTATTGGGTCGATGGGTGGTCATTAGGTCAAAAATTGACTATTTTGACCAAAATTGACTTTTTGGTCAAAAGTTGATCTATTGGGTCAATGAGTTTGTCATTGAGTCAAGGATTGACCATTTCGACTAATGTCGACTTTTAGGTGAGAGATTGACTTATTGGTCAATAATTGGTCATTAAATCAAAAATTGACTATTTTGGTCATTTGGTCAGAAATTGACTATTAGGTCAAAAGTTGACCCATTGGGTCAACGGGGTGGTCGTTGGGTCAGAAATTGACCATTTTGACCAAAGTTGACTTTTTGGTCAAATGTTGAATTATTTGGTCAATGAGTTGGTAATTGGGTCAAGAATTGACCGTTTTGACCAAAGATGACTTTTTGGTCAAAAGTTGATATATTGGGTCAATGGGTTGGTCATTGGATAAAAAATTAACCATTTTGACCAAAGTTGACTTTTTGGTCAAAAGTTGACTTATTGGGTCAATGTGTGGTCATTAGGTAAAAAATTGGCTATTTTGACAAAAATTGACTTTTTAGTCAAAAGTAGCCCTATAGGGTCAATGTGTTTGTCATTGGGTCAAGGATTGACCATTTTGACCAAAGTTATCTTTTTTGTCAGAAATTGACTTATTGGGTAAATAATTGGTCATCAGAACAAAAATTGATAATTTCAACCAAAATTGTATTCTTGGTCAAAAGTTAACCCATTGGGTTAACGGGGAGGTCATTGGGTCAGAAATTGACCATTTTAACCAAAATTGACTATTTTGACCAAAATTGACATTTTGGTCAAAAGTTGACCTTTTGGGTCATTGGGTCAAAGATTGACCATTTTTACCATAGTTGACTTTTTGGTCAAAAGTTGACCGATTGGGTCAATGGCTTGGTCATTGGGTTAAGGATTGACCATTTTGACCAAAGTTGATTTTTTGGTCAAAAGTTGACCTATTGGGTCAATGGGTTGGTCATTGGGTCAAGGATTGACCATTTTGACCAAAGTTGACTTTGTTGTCAAAGATTGACTTATTGGGTCAATAAATGGTCATTTGGTCAAAAATTGACTATTTTGGTCATTATGTAAAAATTTGATTATTTTGACCAAAATTAATTTTTTGGTCAAAAGTTGGCCCTTTGGGCGGGGTGGTCATTGGGTCAAAATTTGACCATCTTAACCAAAGTTAACTTTTTGGTCAAAAGTTGACCTATTTGGTCAATGAGTTGATAATTTGGTTAAGAATTGACCTTTTTAAACGAGGATAACTTTTTGTCAAAATTTGATCTATTGGGTCAATGGATCAAAGGATTGACCATTTTGACCATAGTTAACTTTTTCGTCAAATGTTGATTGATTGGGTCAATGGGTTGGTCATTAAGTCAAGGATTGACCATTTTGACCAAAGTTGACTTTTGGTAAGAGATTTACTTATTGGGTCAATAATTGGTCGTTAGGTCAAAAATTGCCTATTTTGACTAAAATTGAATTTTTGGTCAAAAGTTGACCAATTGGGTCAATGGGGTGGTCATTGGGTCAGAAATTTACCATTCTGACCAAAGTTGATTTTTTTGTCAAAAGTTGACATATTGGGTCAATAGGGTGGTCATTTGGTAAAAAATTGACTATATTGACCAAAATTAACTTTTGCTCAAAAGATGACCTATTGTGTCGATGGGTTGGTCATTGTGTCGAGGATTATCTTTTTTGGCTAAAGTTCACTTTTTTGTCGAAAAGTTGACCTATTAGATCGATGGGTTGGTCATTGGATCAATGATTGACCATTTTGACCATAGGGACCTTTGGGTCAGAGATTGACTTATTGGGTCAATAATTGGTTATTGTGTTAAAAACTTACTATTTTGGTCAAAAGTTGACCTATTGGGTCTATAGATTGGTCATTGGGTCAAGGATTGACCATTTTGACGAAAGTTGACTTTTTGGTCAAAAGTTAACCAATTGGGTTAATGGGTTAGTCATTAGGTCAGAAATTAACCTATTTAACCAAACTTGACTTTTTGGTCAAAAGTTGACTTTTGGTTTAATGAAGGTGGTCATTAGGTCGAAAATTGATCATTTTGACCAAAGTTAACATTTTGGTCAAAAGTTAATCTATTAGGTCAATGGGTTGGTCATTAGGTGAAGGATTGACCATTTTGACCAAAGTTGACCTTTTGGTCAAAGTTGACCTATTGGGTCGATGGGTTGTTCCTTGTGTAAAAGATTGAAAATTTCGACCAAAATTAACTTTTTGAGTCAAAAGTTGACGTGTTGGGTCGATGGGTTGGTCATTGGGTCAAAGCTAAATTTTTGGTCGAAAGTTGACCTTTTTGGTGAATTAGTTGGTCATTGGTTCAAGAATTAACCATTTTGACCGAAGATGACTTTGCTCAAAATTTGATTTGTTAGTGTCGATGGGTTGGTCATTGGGTTAAAATTGACCATTTTGACCAAAGTTGAATTTTTAGTCAAAAGTTGACATATTGGGTTAATGAGTGCTCATTAGGTCAAAATTAACTATTTTGACCAAAGTTGACTTTTGGTCAAAAGTTGACCTATTGAGTCAATCAATGGTCATTAGATCAAAGTGTTATTTTGACCAAAATAGACTTTTTAATCAATAGTTGACTTATTGGATCAATGAGTTCATCATTTGGTCAATGATTGACTATTTTGACCAAAGTTGACTTTTTGGTCTGAGATTGACTTATTGGGTCAATAATTGGGGTAAAAAATTGACTATTTTGACCAAAATTAAATTTTTGGTCAAAAGTTGACCCATTAGGCAAATGGGGTGGTCATTGGGTCAGAAATTTACCATGATGAAAGTTGACTTTTTGGTCAAAAGTTGATATATTGGGTCAAAGGGTGGTCATTTGGTAAAAAATTGACTATATTGACCAAAATTAACCTTTTGGTCAAAAGTTGACCTATTGTGTCCATGTGTTGGTCATTGTGTCAAAGATTAACTATTTTGACTAAAGTTCACTTTTTAGTCAAAGTTGACCTGATTAGGTCAATGAGTTGGTCATTAGATCGAGCATTGACCATTTTGACCATAGTTAACATTTTGGTCAGAGATTGACTTATTGGGTCAATAACTGGTCATTATATCAAAAATTGACAATTTTTGTCAAAAGTTGACCTATTGGGTCTATAGGTTGGTCATTGGGTTAAGGATTGACCATTTTGACCAAAGTTGACTTTTTGGTCAAAAGTTAACATATATGTTTAATGGGTTGGTCGTTGGGTCGAGAAATTGATAATTTTAACGAAACTTGACTATTTGGTAAAAAGTTGACTTACTGGGTTATTGGGGTGGTCATTAGGTCAAAAATTGACCATTTTGACCAAAATTAACTTTTTAGTCAAAAGTTAACCTATTGAGTCAATGAGTTGGTCATTAGGTCAAGGATTGACCATTTTGACCAAAGTTAACGTTTTGGTCAAAAGTTGACCAATAGGGTCAATGGGTTGCTCATTACGTAAAAGATTGAAAAATTTCGACCGCAATCGACATTTTGGTCAAAAGTTGATGTATTGGGTCAATGGGATGGTTATTGGGTCAAAATTAACCATTTTGACCAGAAGTTGACTTTTGGTCAAAAGTTAACTTATTGGGTAATGGGTGGTCATTATGTGAAAAATTAGCTATTTTGACCAAATTAACTTTTGGTCAAAATTTAACCTATTGGGTTAATGGGTTTGTCATTAGGTCGATGATTGATCATTTTGACCAAAGTTGACTTTGGTCGGAGATTGGCTCTTTGGATCGATAATTGGTTATTGGGTCAAGAATTGACCATTTTGACCAAAGTTGACTATTTGGTCGAAAAGTTATCCTATTGCATTAATGGAGCGAGTCATTTGGTCGAAAATTGACCTTTTGGTCGAAAGTTGACCTATTGGGTAAATGGGTTTGTCATTGGGTCGAGGATTGAAAATTTTGACCAAAGTTGACTTTTTGGTCAGAGATTGACTTATTGGGTCAATAATTGGACATTAGGTCAAAAATTGACTATTTTGACCAAAGTTTAATTTTTGGTCAAAAGTTGACCGATTGAGTCAACGAGGGTGGTCTTTGGGTCGAAGATTGACCATTTGACCAAAGTTGACTTTTTGGTCGAAAGTTGACTATTTGGTCGATGAGTTGGTAATTGGATCGAGAATTGATCATTTTGACCCAAGATGATTCTGCAGGTCGATAGTTGACCTATTTGGTCAATGCGTTGGTCATTTGGCGAAAAATTGACCATTTTGACCAAAGTTGAATTTTTCATCAAAAGTTGACCTATTGAGTCGATGGGTGGTCATTAGTTGAAAAGTGATTATTTCGACCAAAATTGACTTTTTAGTCGAAAGTTGACCTATTGAGTCGATGGGTTTGTCATTGAGTCGAGGATTGACCATTTCGACTAAAGTTGACTTTTAGGTGAGAGATTGGCTTATTGGTCGATAATTGGTCATTAAATAAAAAATTGACGATTACGGTCATTTGGTCGGAAATTGACTATTTGGTCGAAAAGTTGACTATTGGGTCAATGGGTTTGTCATTGGGTCAAGAATTGATCATTTTGACCAAAGTTGACTTTTTGGTCAAATGTTGAATTATTTGGTTAATGAGTTGGTAATTGGGTCGAGAATCGGCCGTTTTGACCAAAGATGACTTTTTGGTCAAAAGTTGATCCATTGGGTCAACGGGGTGGTCATTGGGAGGAAATTGACCATTTTGACCAAAGTTGACTTTTAGTCGAAAAGTTGACTGTTGGGTCGATGTGTGGTCATTAGGTAAAAAATTGGCAGTTTTGACAAAAATTGACTTTTTAGTCAAAAGTAGTCCTATAGGGTTAATGGGTTTGTCATTGGGTTAAGGATTGACTATTTTGACCCAAGTTATCTTTTTTGTCAGAAATTGACTTATTGGGTAAATAATTGGTCATTAGATCAAAAATTGATAATTTCACCAAAATTGTATTCATGGTCGAAAGTTAACTCGTTGGATTAACGAGGAGGTCATTGGGTATGAAATTGATTGTTTTAACCAAAATTGATTATTTTGACCAAAATTGACATTTTGGTCAAAAGTTGACCTTTTTGGGTCATTGGGTCAAGAGTGACCATTTTTACCGTAGTTGACTTTTTGGTCGATAGTTGACTGGAATTAGGTCGATGGCTTGGTCAATGGGTTAAGGATTGACCATTTTGACCAAAGTTGATTTTTTGGTCAAAAGTTGACCTATTGGGTCAATGGGTTAGTCATTGGGTCAAGGATTGACAATTTTGACCAAAATTGACTTTGTTGTCAAAGATTGACTTATTGGGTCAATAATTGGTCATGTGGTAAAAAATTGACTATTTTGGTCATTATGTCAAAATTTGATTATTTTGACGAAAATTAATTTTTGGTCAAACGTTGTCCCTTTGGGCGGGAGTGGTCGTTGGATCGAAAATTTGACCATTTTAACCAAAGTTAACTTTTTGGTCAAAAGTTGACTGTTTGGTCGATGAGTTGCTAATTGGGTTAAGAATTGACCTTTTTAAACGAGGATAAATTTTTGTCGAAATTTGATCTATTGAGTTCGATGGATCAAAGGACTAACCATTTTGACCATAGTTAACTTTTTCGTCAAAAGTTGACTGATTTGGTCAATGGGTTGGTCATTAGGTCAAGGATTGACCATTTTGTCCAAAGTTGACTTTTGGTAAGAGATTTACTTATTGGGTCAATAATTGGTGGTTAGGTCGAAAATTGTCTATTTTGGCTAAAATTGAATTTTTGGTCAAGAGTTGACCGATTGGGTCGATGGGGTGGTCATTGGGTTGAAACTTACCATTCGACCAAAGTTGATTTTTTGTCAAAAGTTGCCATATTGGGTCGATAGGGTGGTCATTTGGTAAAAAATTGACTATATTGACCAAAATTAACTTTTTGCTCGAAAGATGACCTATTGTGTCGATGGGTTGGTCATTGTGTCGAGGATTATCTTTTTTGGCTAAAGTTCACTTTTTGTCGAAAGTTGATCTATTGGGTCGATGGGTTGGTCATTGGATCAAGGATTGACCATTTTGACCATAGGGACCTTTAGGTCGAAGATTGACTTATTGGGTCGATAATTGGTTATTGTGTTAAAAACTTCTTATTTTGGTCGAAAGTTGACTATTGGAGTCTATAGATTGGTCATTGGGTCAAGGATTGACCATTTTGACCAAAGTTGACTTTTTGGTCAAAAGTTAACCAATTGGGTTAATGGGTTAGTCATTAGGTCAGAAATTAACCTATTTAACCAAACTTGACTTTTTGGTCAAAAGTTGACTTTTTGGTTTAATGAGGTGGTCATTAGGTCAAAAATTGATAATTTTGACCAAAGTTAACTTAATGATCAAAAGTTAATCTATTGGGTCAATGGGTTGGTCATTAGGTGAAGGATTGACCATTTTGACCAAAGTTGACTTTTAGTCGAAAGTTGACCTATTAGATTGATGGGTTGTTCCTTGTGTAAAAGATTGAAAATTTCGACCAAAATTAACTTTTTGGTCAAAAGTTGACGTGTTGGGTCAATGGGTTGGTCATTGGGTCAAAAGCTAAATTTTTTGGTCAAAAGTTGACCTTTTTGGTGAATTAGTTGGTCATTGGTTCAAGAATTAACCATTTTGACCGAAGATGACTTTTTGGTCAAAATTTGATTTGTTGTGTCAATGGGTTGGTCATTGGGTCAAAATTGACCATTTTGACCAAAGTTGAATTTTTGGTCAAAAGTTGACATATTGGGTTAATGAGTGCTCATTAGGTCAAAAATTAACCATTTTGACCAAAGTTGACTTTTTGGTCAAAAGTTGACCTATTGAGTCAATCAATGGTCATTAGGTCAAAAATTGACTATTTTGACCAAAATAGACTTTTTAATCAATAGTTGACTATTAGATTGATGAGTTCATCATTTGGTCGATGATTGACTATTTTGACCGAAGTTGACTTTTTGGTCGAGATTGACTTATTAGATTGATAATTGGGGTCAAAATTGACTATTTTGACCAAAATTAAATTTTTAGTCAAAAGTTGACCCGATTAGGCAAATGGGGTGGTCATTGGGTCAGAAATTTACCATGATGAAAGTTGACTTTTTGGTCAAAAGTTGATATATTAGATCAAAGGGTGGTCATTTGGTAAAAAATTGACTATATTGACCAAAATTAACTTTTTGAGTCAAAAGTTGACCTATTGTGTAAATGGGTTGGTCATTGTGTCAAAGATTAACTATTTTGACTAAAGTTCACTTTTTGGTCAAAAGTTGACCTATTGGGTCAATGGGTTGGTCATTGGGTCAAGCATTGACCATTTTGACCATAGTTGACATTTTGGTCAGAGATTGACTTATTGGGTCAATAACTGGTCATTATATCAAAAATTGACAATTTTTGTCAAAAGTTGACCTATTGGGTCTATAGGTTGGTCATTGGGTTAAGGATTGACCATTTTGACCAAAGTTGACTTTTTGGTCAAAAGTTAACATATATGTTTAATGGGTTGGTCATTGGGTCAGAAATTGATAATTTTAACGAAACTTGACTATTTGGTAAAAAGTTGACTTACTGGGTTATTGGGGTGGTCATTAGGTCAAAAATTGACCATTTTGACCAAAATTAACTTTTTAGTCAAAAGTTAACCTATTGAGTCAATGAGTTGGTCATTAGGTCGAAGGATTGACCATTTTGACCAAAGTTAACGTTTTGGTCGAAAGTTGACTTAATAGAGTCGATGGGTTGCTCATTACGTAAAAGATTGAAAAATTTCGACCGCGATCGACATTTTGGTCAAAAGTTGATGTATTGGGTCAATGGGATGGTTATTGGGTCAAAAATTAACCTTTTTGACCAAAGTTGACTTTTGGTCAAAAGTTAACTTATTGGGTAATGGGTGGTCATTATGTCAAAAATTAAGCTATTTTGACCAAAATTAACTTTTGGTCAAAATTTAACTCTATTGGGTTAATGGGTTTGTCATTAGAGTCGATGATTGACCATTTTGACCAAAGTTGACTTTGGTCGGAGATTGACTTCTTTGGGTCGATAATTGGTTATTGGGTCAAAATTGACCATTTTGACCAAAGTTGACTATTTGGTCGAAAGTTATCCTATTGCATTAATGGGCGATCATTTGGTCGAAAATTGACCTTTTGGTCGAAAGTTGATCTATTGGGTAAATGGGTTTGTCATTGGGTCAAGGATTGAAAATTTTGACCAAAGTTGACTTTTTGGTCAGAGATTGACTTATTGGGTCAATAATTGGTCATTAGGTCAAAAATTGACTATTTTGACCAAAGTTTAATTTTTGGTCAAAAGTTGACCGATTGGGTCAACGGGGTGGTCTTTGGGTCAGAGATTGACCATTTGACCAAAGTTGACTTTTTGGTCAAAAGTTGACCTATTTGGTCAATGAGTTGGTAATTGGATCAAGAATTGATCATTTTGACCAAAGATGATTCTACGGGTCGATAGTTGACCTATTTGGTCGATGCGTTGGTCATTTGGCAAAAATTGATCATTTTGACCAAAGTTGAATTTTTCATCAAAAGTTGACCTATCAGGTCAATGGGGTGGTCATTAGGTCAAAAATTGACTATTTTGACCAAAATTGACTTTTTGGTCAAAAGTTGACTTTATTAGATCGATGGGTTTGTCATTGTGTCAAGGATTGACTAATTTCGACAAAAGTTGACTTTTAAGTGAGAGATTGACTTATTGGTCAATAATCGGTCATTAAATAAAGATTGACGATTCTGGTCATTTAGTCGAAATTATTATTTGGTCGAAAGTCGATCTGTTAGATTGATGGGTTTGTCATTGGGTCAAGAATTGATCATTTTGACCAAAGTTGACTTTTTGGTCAAATGTTGAATTATTTGGTCAATGAGTTGGTAATTGGGTCAAGAATTGACCGTTTTGACCAAAGATGACTTTTTGGTCAAAAGTTGATCCATTGGGTCAACGGGGTGGTCATTGGGTCAGAAATTGACCATTTTGACCATAGTTGACTTTTTGGTCAAAAGTTGACCTATTGGGTCAATGTGTGGTCATTAGGTAAAAAATTAGCTGTTTTGACAAAAATTGACTTTTTAGTCAAAAGTAGTCCTACAGGGTTAATGGGTTTGTCATTGGGTTAAGGATTGACTATTTTGACCCAAGTTATCTTTTTTGTCAGAAATTGACTTTTGGGTAAATAATTGGTCATTAGATCAAAAATTGATAATTTCAACCAAAATTGTATTCATGGTCAAAAGTTAACCCATTGGGTCAACGAAGGAGGTCATTGGGTAAGAAATTGATCGCTTTAACCAAATTGACTATTTTGACCAAAATTAACATTTTGGTCAAAAGTTGACCTATTGAGTCATTAGGTCAAAGATTGACCAATTTTATCATAGTTGACTTTTTGGTCAATAGTTGACCGATTGGGTCAATGGGTTGGTCAATTGGGTTAAGGATTGACCATTTTGACCAAAGTTGATTTTTTGTCAAAAGTTGACTTTATTAGGTCAATGGGTTAGTCATTGGGTCAAGGATTGACCATTTTGACCAAAATTGACTTTGTTGTCAAAGATTGACTTATTGGGTCAATAATTGGTCATGTGGTAAAAAATTGACTATTTTGGTCATTATGTCAAAATTTGATTATTTTAACGAAAATTAATTTTTTGGTCAAACGTTGACCCTTTGGGCGGGGTGGTCATTGGGTCAAAATTTGACCATTATAACCAAAGTTAACTTTTTGGTCAAAAGTTGACCTATTTGGTCAATGAGTTGCTAATTGGGTTAAGAATTGACCTTTTTAAACGAGGATAAATTTTTGTCAAAATTTGATCTATTGGTTCAATGGATCAAAGGACTAACCATTTTGACCATAGTTAACTTTTTCGTCAAAAGTTGACTGATTTGGTCAATGGGTTGGTCATTAGGTCAAGGATTGACCATTTTGTCCAAAGTTGACTTTTGGTAAGAGATTTACTTATTGGGTCAATAATTGGTCGTTAGGTCAAAAATTGTCTATTTTGACTAAAATTGAATTTTTGGTCAAAAGTTAACCAATTGGGTCAATGGGGTGGTCATTGGGTCAGAAACTTACCATTCTGACCAAAGTTGATTTTTTTGTCAAAAGTTGCCATATTGGGTCAATAGGGTGGTCATTTGGTCAAAAATTGACTATATTGACCAAAATTAACTTTTTGCTCAAAAGATGACCTATTGTGTCGATGGGTTGGTCATTGTGTCGAGGATTATCTTTTTTGGCTAAAGTTCACTTTTTTGTCAAAAGTTAATCTATTGGGTCGATGGGTTGGTCATTGGATCAAGGATTGACCATTTCGACCATAAGGGACCTTTTGATCGAAGATTGACTTATTAGATTAATAATTGGTTATTGTGTTAAAAACTTACTATTTTGGTCAAAAGTTGACCTATTGGGTCTATAGATTGGTCATTGGGTCAAGGATTGACCATTTTGACCAAAGTTGACTTTTTGGTCAAAAGTTAACCAATTGGGCTAATGGGTTAGTCATTAGGTCGAGAATTAACCTATTTAACCAAACTTAACTTTTGGTCGAAAGTTGACTTTTTGGTTGATGGGTTGGTCATTAGGTCGAAAATTGATAATTTTGACCAAAGTTAACTTAATGATCAAAAGTTAATCTATTGGATCAATGGGTTGGTCATTAGGTGAAGGATTGTCCATTTTGACCAAAGTTGACTTTTCGTCGAAAGTTGACTATTGGGTCGATGGGTTGTTCCTTGTGTAAAAGATTAAAAATTTCGACCAAAATTAACTTTTGGTCAAAAGTTGACGTGTTGGGTCAATGGGTTGGTCATTGGGTCGAAAGCTAAATTTTTTGGTCAAAAGTTGACCTTTTGGTTAATTAGTTGGTCATTGGTTCAAGAATTAACCATTTTGACCGAAGATGACTTTTTGGTCAAAATTTGATTTGTTGGGTCAATGGGTTGGTCATTGGGTCAAAATTGACCATTGTAACCAAAGTTGAATTTTTGGTCAAAAGTTGACATATTGGGTTAATGGGTGCTCATTAGGTCAAAAATTAACTATTTTAACCAAAATTGACTTTTTGGTCAAAAGTTATTTATTGGGTTAGTGGGTTTGTCACTGGATCAAGGATTGACCATTTTTACCAAAGTTGACTTTTTGGTCAAAAGTTGACCTATTGAGTCAATCAATGGTCATTAGGTCAAAAATTGACTATTTTGACCAAAATAAACTTTTTTATCAAAAGTTGACCTATTGGGTCAATGAGTTCATCATTTGGTCAATGAATGACTATTTTGACTTGGTCTGAGAATGACTTTTTGGGTCAATAATTGGGGTAAAAAATTGACTATTTTGACCAAAATTAAATTTTTTAGTCGAAAGTTGACTCATTGAAGTAAATGGGGTGGTCATTAGGTCATAAATTTACCATGACGAAAGTTGACTTTTTGGTCGAAAGTTGATATATTGGGTCGATAGGGTGGTCATTTGGTTAAAAATTCACTTTATTGACTAAAATTAACTTTTTAGTCGAAAGTTGACCTATTAGCGTCCATGGGTTAGTCATTGTGTCAAAGATTAACTATTTTGACTAAAGTTCACTTTTTGGTCGAAAGTTGACTTATTGGGTCAATGGGTTGGTCATTGGATCAAGCATTGACCATTTTGACCATAGTTAACATTTTGGTCAAAGATTGACTTATTGGGTCAATAACTGGTCATTATATCAAAAATTGACAATTTTTGTCAAAAGTTGACCTATTGGGTCTATAGGTTGGTCATTGGGTTAAGGATTGACCATTTTGACCAAAGTTGACTTTTTGGTCAAAAGTTAACATGTCATTGGGTCAGAAATTGATCATTTTAACCAAACTTGACTATTTGGTAAAAAGTTGACTTATTGGGTTATTGGGGTGGTCATTAGGTCAAAATTGACAATTTTGACCAAAATTAACTTTTTAGTCGAAAGTTAACCTATTGAGTCAATGAGTTGGTCATTAGGTCGAGGATTGACCATTTTGACCAAAGTTAACGTTTTGGTCGAAAGTTGACCTATTAGGGTCTATGGGTTGCTCATTACGTAAAAGATTGAAAAATTTCGACCACAATCGACGTTTTAGTCAAAAGTTGATGTATTGGGTCAACGGGATGGTTATTGGGTCAGAAATTAACCTTTTTGACCAAAGTTGACTTTTTCGTCAAAAGTTAACTTATTGGGTAATGGGTGGTCATTATGTCAAAAATTAACTATTTTGACCAAAATTGACTTTTTGGTCAAAATTTAACTTATTGGGTTAATGGGTTTGTCATTGGGTCAAGGATTGACCATTTTGACCAAAGTTGACTTTAGTCAAAGATTGGCTTACTGGGTCAATAATTGGTTATTGGGTCAAAAATTGACCATTTTGACCAAAGTTGACTATTTGGTCGAAAGTTATCCTATTGCGTTAATGGCCAGTCATTTGGTCAAAAATTGACCTTTTGGTCAAAAGTTGAACTATTGGTTCAATGGGTTTGTCATTGGGTCAAGAATTAAAAATTTTGACCAAAGTTGACTTTTTGGTCAGAAATTGACTTATTGGGTCAATAATTGGTCATTAGGTCAAAAATTGACTATTTTGACCAAAGTTGAATTTAGTGTCAAAAGTTGACCGATTGGGTCAACAGGGTAGTTAGTGGGTCGAAGATTGACTATTTTGACCAAAGTTGACTTTTTGGTCGAAAGTTGACTTATTTGGTCGATGAGTTGGTAATTGGATTAAGAATTGATCATTTTGACCAAAGATGATTTTCTTCAGGTCGAAAGTTGACCTATTTGGTCAATGCGTTGTTCATTTGGCCATAAAATAACCATTTCGACCAAAGTTGAATTTTTCGTCAAAAGTTGACCAATTGGGTCAATGGGTGGTCATTAGGTCAAAAAATGACTATTTTGACCAAAGTTGACTTTTTGGTCAAAAGTTAACTTATTGGGTTAATGGGTTAGTCATTAGGTCAGAAATTAACCTATTTAACCAAACTTGACTTTTTGGTCGAAAGTTGACTTTTTGGTTTAATGGGGTGGTCATTGTGCTAGAAATTGATCATTTTGACCAAACTTTACTTTTTGGTCTAAAGTTAATCTATTGGGTCTTTGGGTTTGTCATCGGGTGAATGACTGACCATTTTGACCAAAGTTGACTTTTTGGTCGAAAGTTGACTTATTAGTCGATGGGTTGTTCCTTGTGTAAAAGATTGAAAATTTTGACCAAAATTAACTTTTTGGTCAAAAGTTGACGTATTAGATTAATGGGTTGGTCATGGGTCAAAAGCTAAATTTTTTGGTCAAAAGTTGACCTTTTTGGTGAATTAGTTGGTCATTGGTTCAAGAATTAACCATTTTGACCGAAGATGACTTTTAGTCGAAATTTGATTTGTTGGATCGATGGGTTGGTCATTGGGTCAAAATTGACCATTGTAACCAAAGTTGAATTTTTGGTCGAAAGTTGACATATTGGGTTAATGGGTGCTCATTAGGTCGAAAAATTAGCTATTTTGACCAAAATTGACTTTTTGGTCGAAAGTTGACCTATTAGGTTAGTGGGTTTGTCATTGGGTCGAGATTGACCATTTTTACCAAAGTTGACTTTTTGGTCGAAAGTTGACTATTGAGTCAATCAATGGTCATTAGGTCGAAAAATTGATTATTTTGACCAAAATGAACTTTTTTATCAAAAGTTGACCTATTAGGTCGATGAGTTCAATCATTTGGTCGATGAATGACTATTTTGACCAGAAGTTGACTTTTGGTGCGAGATTGACTTATTGGGTTAATAATTGGGGTAAAATTGACTATTTTGACCAAAATTAAATTTTTGGTCGAAAAGTTGACCCATTAGGCAAATGGGGTGGTCATTAGGTCATAAATTTACCATGATGAAAGTTGACTTTTTGGTCGAAAGTTGATATATTGGATCGATAGGTTGGTCATTTGTTAAAAAATTGACTTTATTGACCAAAATTAACTTTTGGTCGAAAAGTTGACCTATTGGGTCAACGAGTTGGTATTGCGTCAAAGATTAACTATTTTGACAAAAGTTTACTTTTTGGTCGAAAGTTGACTTATTAGGTCGATGAGTTGGTCATTAGATCGAACATTGACCATTTTGACCATAGTTAACATTTTGAGTCGAAGATTGACTTATTGGGTCGATAAGCTGGTCATTATATCGAAAATTGACAATTTTTGTCGAAAGTAGACTTATTGGGTCTATAGGTTGGTCATTGTGTTAAGGATTGACCATTTTGACCAAAGTTGACTTTTTGGTCAAAAGTTAACATATATGTTTAATGAGTTGGTCATTGGATCGAGGAAATTGATCATTTTAACCAAACTTGACTATTTGGTAAAAAGTTGACTTATTGGGTTATTGGGGTGGTCATTAGGTCGAAAATTGACAATTTTGACCAAAATTAACTTTTAGTCAAAATTTAACCTATTGAGTCGATGAGTTGGTCATTAGGTCGAGGATTGACCATTTTAACCAAAGTTAACGTTTTGGTCGAAAAGTTGACTATAGAGTCGATGGGTTGCTCATTACGTAAAAGATTGAAAAATTTCGACCACAGATCGACATTTTAGTCAAAAGTTGATGTATTGGGTCATTGGGATGGTTATTGGGTCGAAATTAACCTTTTTGACCAAAGTTGACTTTTTAGTCGAAAGTTAACTTATTGGGTAATGGGTGGTCATTATGTCGAAAATTAGCTTATTTTGACGAAATTGACTTTTTGGTCGAAATTTAACTTATTGGGTTAATGGGTTTGTCATTGGGTCAAGGATTGACCATTTTGACCAAAGTTGACTTTAGTCGAAGATTGAGCTTATTTGGGTCGATAATTGATTATTAGGTTGAAAAATTGACCATTTTGACCAAAGTTGATTATTTGGTCGAAAGTTATCCTATTGCGTTAATGGCTGATCATTTGGTCGAAAATTGACCTTTTGGTCGAAAGTTGACTTATTAGGTCGAATGGGTTTGTCATTGGGTCGAAGATTGAAAATTTTGACCAAAGTTGACTTTTTGGTCGGAGATTGACTTATTGGGTCGATAATTGGTCATTAGGTCGAAAATTGACTATTTTGACCAAAGTTGAATTTTTGGTCGAAAGTTGACCGATTAGATCAACAGGGTAGTTAGTGGGTCGGAAGATTGTTATTTGACCATAGTTGACTTTTTGGTCGAAAGTTGACTTATTTGGTCGATGAGTTGGTAATTGGATCGAAGAATTGATCATTTTGACCAAAGATGATTCTGCAGGTCAAAAGTTGACCTATTTGGTCAATGCGTTGTTCATTGTAAAATTAACCATTTCGACCAAAGTTGAATTTTTCGATCAAAGTTGACCGATTGGATCGATGGGTGGTCATTAGGTCGAAAATTGACTATTTTGACCAAAATTGACTTTTTGGTCGAAAGTTGACTTATTGGATTCGATGGGTTTGTCATTGGGTCGAGGATTGACATTTTGACGAAGTTAACTTTTTGGTCGAAGATTGACTTATTGGGTCGATAATTGGTCATTATTTCAAAAATAGATAATTTTGATCAAAATCGACTTTTTGGTCGAAAGTTGACTATTAGGCCGATGGGTTAGTCATTGGGTCGAGGATTGATCATTTTGATCAAAGTTGACTTTTTGGTTAAAAGTTGACTGTTAGATTGATGGGTTGGTCATTAGGTTAAGGATTGACCATTTTGACTAAAGTTAACTTTTTGGTCAGAGATTGACTTAGTGGGTCAATCATTGGTCATTAAGACAAACTTTGATTATTTGGACCAAGATTGACTTTTTGGTCGAAGTTGACCTATTAGGTCATTGTGGTTGGTCATTTGGTTAAGGATTAACCATTTTGACCAAAATTGTCTTTTTTATCGAAAGTTGACCTACTTTGGTCGATGAGGCGGTCATAAGGTCGAAAATTGACTATTTTGAGCAAAATTGACTTTTTGGTCAAATGTTGGTCTATTAGATTGATGTGTTGGTCATTGGGTAAAGGATTAACCATTTTGGTCGAAGTTGACTTTTTAGTCGAAAATTGATGAATTGGGTCGATGGCTTGGTCTTTGGATTAAGGATTGACAATTTTCACCAAACTTGACATTTAGGTCATTGTGTCATAAATTGACTATTTTGATCAAATTTAACTTTTGGTAAAAGTTAAACTTTTTGCCTCAATGAGGTGGTCATTAGGTCGAAAATTGACAATTTTGACCAATATTGACTATTTGGTCGAAAGTGGTCCTTTTAGATCAATGAGTTTGTCCTTGTGTCATGGATTGACCATTTCGACCAAAGTTGACTTTTTGGTCAAAAGTTGAATTATTAGATCAATGGGTTTGTCATTGGGTCAAGGATTGACCATTTTGACCAAAGTTGACTTTTTGGTCAAAAGTTGACCTATTGGGTCAATAATTGGTCAATAAGTCAAAAATTTACTATTTTGACCAAAAATGAGTTTTTGGTCAAAAGTCGATCTATTAGGTCGAGTGGGTTGGTCATTGGGTCGACAATTTACTTATTTTGACCGAAGTTAACTTTTTGGTCGAAAGTTGACTTATTGGATCGATGGGTTTATTATTGGGTCGAGAGTTAGGCTATTATAACCAAAGTTGACTTTTTGGTCGGAGATTAACTTCTTGGAGTCGATAATTCGTCATTATGTCGAAAATTGATTATTTTGACCCGATTTAACTTTTTGTTGGAAAGTTGACTTATTGGAGTCGATGCGTTGGTCATTGGGTTCGAAATTGACCATTTTGACCGAAGTTGGCTTTAGGTCGAAAGTTGACTTATTAGATTGATGAGTTGGTCGTTAGGTTGAAAATTGACCATTTTGATCGAAGTTACTTTTTGGTCGAAAGTTGACTATTTGGTCGATGGGTGATCATTAAATCAAAATTTGATTATTTTGACCAAAATTGACTTTTTTGTCGAAAGTTAACTGTATTGGGTTGATGGGTTGGTCATTGGGTCGAGGTTTGACCATTTTGACCGAAGTTGACTTTTTGGTTAAAGTTGACCTACTGGGTAAATGGGTTGGTCATTGGGTTAGAAATTGACCATTTTGAACCAAGTTGACTTTTTGGTCAAAAGTTGACATATTGGGTCAATGGGTTTGTCATTGGGTGAAAGATCAACCATTTTGACCAAGGTTGACTTTTTGGTTAGAGATTGGCTTACTTAGTCAATAATTGCTCATTAGGTCAAAAATTGACTATTTTGACTAAAATTGAATTTTTGGTCAAAAGTTGACCAATTAGGTCATTGGGTTGGTCTTTGGGTCAAGGATTGACCATTTTGACCAAAGTTGAGTTTACTGTCAAAAGATTGCTCTAAGTGTGGAGGATGGTCTGGAACAATTTTGGCAGAGTTTCTGTATGGTTTGGTGCAACTCTTTTCTTGGCCGAGAGGGGGTGGGGTTTAAATAGGAGTGGCTGGAGGGCCTCCCAGGGGGAGTTAATCGTTGACCTTTTGGGTGAATGAGGTGGTCATTAAGTCAAAAATTGTCAATTTTGACCAAAATTGACTTTTTGGTCAAAAGTTGTCCTTTTTAGGTCAATGAGTTGGTCATTGGGTCAAGGATAGATCATTTTGACCAAAAATGACTTTTTGGTCGAAAGTTGACTTATTTGGTCGATAGTTTGGTCATTGGGTCGAGGATTAACCATTTTGACCAAAGTTGACATTTTGGTCGAAAGTTGACCTCTTGGATTGATAATTGGTCATTAAGTCAAAAATTTACAATTTTGACCAAAATTGACTTTTTGGTCGAAAGTTGATCTATTGGGTCGATGGGTTGGACATTGGGTCAAGGATTTACCATTTTGACCAAAGATGACTTTTTGGTTAAAAGTTGACCTATTGGGTCAGTGGGTTGGTCATTCGGTCAAAAATTGACCATTTTGACCAAAGTTAACTTTTTTGGTCAAAAATTGACCTATTGTGTCAACAATTGGTCATTAGGTCAAAAATAGACTATTTTGACAAAAACATTCATAGATCAAAAGTTGACCAATTGGGTCAACGGGTTTATCATTGGGTCAACGATTGATCATTTTGAACAAACTTGACTTTTTGGTCAGATATTGACTTATTGGGTCAATAATTGGTCATTAGATCAAAAATTGCCAATTTTGACTAAAATAGAATTTTTGGTCAATAGTTAACCCATCGGGTGAACTGGGTGAACTTTGGGTCAGAAATTGACCATTTTGACCAAAGTTGACTTTTTGGTCAAAAGTTGACCTTTTGGGTCAATGATTTGGTAATTGGGTCAAGAATTGACCATTTTGACCAATGATAACTTTTTGATCAAAAGTTGACCTATTAGATCGATGGGCTAGTAATTGTGTCGACAATTTACCATTTTGACGAAAGATGATTTTTTGATCGAAAGTTCTCTTTTTGGTCGAAAAGACCTATTAGGTCAATTGGTGGTCATTACGTCAAAAATTGACTATTTTGACAAAAATTAATTTATTGGTCAAAAGTTGACATATTGGGTCAATGGGTTTATCATGGGGTCAAGAATGAACCATTTTGACCAAAGTTGACTTTTTTATCAGAGATTGACTTATTGGGTCAATAACTAGTCATTACGTCGAAAATTGACTATTTTGACAAAAATTGAATTTTTTTGTCAAATTTAACCCATTGGGACAACGGGGTTGGTCATTGGGTCGAGAATTGACCATTTTGACAAAGTTGACTTTTTGGTTAAAAGTTGACTATTGGGTCAATGCAGTTTGTCGTTGGGTCGAGGATTGACCATTTTGACAAAGTTAACTTTTGGATTCGAAGTTGACCTATTCGGTCGATGGGTTGCTCATTGCGCAAAAGATTTAAAATTTTGACCAAAATTGACTTTTTGGTCAAAAGTTGATGTATTGGGTCAATGAGTTGGTCATTGGGTCAAAAATTGACCATTTTGACTAAAGTTGACTTTTTGATCAAAAGTTGACTTATTGGGTTAATGTGTGGTCATTATGTCAAAAATTAACTATTTTGACCAAAACTGACTTTTTGGTCAAAATTTAACCTATTGGGTTAATGGGATTGTCATTGGGTCAAGGATTCACCATTTTAACCAAAGTTACTTTTTGGTCAAAAGTTGACTGTTAGATCGATGGGTGGTCATTAGGTCAAAAATTGAGTTTTTGGTCAAAAGTTGACCTATTAGGTCAATGAGATTGTCATTGGGTCAAGGATTGACCATTTTGACCAAAGTTAACTTTTTGGTCAGAGATTGACTTATTGGGTCAATAATTGGTCATTATGTCAAAAAATGACTATTTTGACCAAAATAGAATTTTTGGTCAAAATTTAACCCAATTTGTCAACGAGGTGGTCATTGGGTCAGAAATTGACCATTTTGGACCAAAGTTGACTTTTTTTGTTAAAAGTTGACCTATTAGGTCTTGAGTTGGTCATTGGGTCAAAAATTGACCATTTTGACTAAAGTTGTCTTTTTGGTCGAAAGTTGACTTATTAGGTCTATGGGTGGTCATTAAGTCAAAAACTGACTATTTTGACCAAAATTAACTATTTAGTCAAAAGTTGACGTATTGGGTTAATGGGTTTGTCATTTGGTCAAGGATTGACCATTTTCACAAAAGTTGACTTTTTGGTCAGAGATTGACTTATTGGGTCAATAATTGGTCATTAATTCAAAAATTGACTATTTTAACCAAAATTGTTTTTTTGGTAAAAAGTTAACCTATTAGGCCAATGGGCTGGTCATTAGGTCAAAGATTTAGTATTTTGACCAAAGTTGATTTTTTTGGTCAAAAGATGACCTTTTGGTATATGGGTTGGTCTTTAGGTCATGGATTAACCATTTTGACCAAAGTTGACTTTTTGATTAGAGATTGGCTTACTGGGTCAATAATTGGTCATTATGTAAAAAATTGACCTTTTTGACCAAAATTAACATTTTGGTCAAAAGTTGACCTCTTGGGTTAATGAGTTGGTCATTGGTTTAAGGATTGACTATTTTGACCAAAATTGACTTTTCTTCTAAAGTTGACTTATTAGATTGATAGGTTTGTCATTGGGTCAAGGATTGACTATTTTGACCAAAGTTGACTTTTTGGTCAGATATTGACTTATTGGGTCAATAATTGGTCATTAGGTCAAATATTGATTATTGTGACCAAAATTAAATTTTTGGTCAAAAGTTGACCCATTGGGTCAATGGGTGGTCATTGGGTCAAAAATGACCATTTTGAAGAAAGTTGACTTTTTGTCAAAAGTTGACTTATTTGGTCAATGAGTTAGTCATTAGAGTCAAGAATTGACCATTTTGACGGAATATGACTTTTTGGTCGAAATTTGACCTATTAGGTCGATGGGTTGGTCATTGTCTGCGAAAAATTGACCATTTTGACCAAAGTTGGCTTTTTGGTCGACGAATTGACCTATTGGGTCGATGGGTGGTCATTAGGTCGAAAATTGAATATTTTGACCGAAGTTGACTTTTTGTCGAAAAGTTGAGCTATTAGATTGATGGGTGGTCATTTGGTCGAAAGTTGACTATTAGGTCGATCGCGATTGTCATTAGATCGATGATTGACCATTTTGACCAAAGTTGAATTTTTGGTCAGAGATTGACTTATTGGGTCAATAATTGGTCATTAATTAAAAAATTGACTATTTTAATTAGGCTAATGGGTTGGTCATTGAGTCAAGGATTGATCATTTTGACCAAAGTAGACTTTTTGGTCAAAAGTTAACCTATTAGGTTAATGGGTTGGTCAATCGGTCAACGATTGACCATTTTTGACCAAAGATGACTTTTTGGTAAGAGATTGACTTAGAGGGTCAATAATTGGTAATTTGGTCAAAAATTGACTATTTTAACCAAAATTGACTTTTGGTAAAAAGTTGACCTATTAGGTCAATGGGTTGGTCATTGGGTCAAAGATTGACAATTTTGACCAAAGTTGACTTTTTGGTCAAAAGTTGACTTATTTAGGTCAATGAGGTGATCATTAGTTAAAAATTGACAATTTTGAGCAAAATTTACTTTTTGGTCCAAAGTTGACCTATTGCGTCAATGGGTTGGTCATTGGGTCATGGATTGACCATTATGGCCAAAGTTGACTTTTTTGTCAAATGTTGACAAATTGGGTCATTGGGTTGGTCATTGGAGCAAGGATTGACAATTTTCACCAAAGTTGACACTTAGGTCATTGTGTTAGAAATTGATCATTTTGACCAAATTTGAATTTTTGGCCAAAAGTTGACCTTTTGGATCAATGAGGTGCTCATTAGGTTAAAAATTGACAATTTCGACCAAAATTGACTTTTTGGTCAAAAGTTGTCCTTTTGGGTCAATGAGTTGGTCATTGGGTCAAGGGTTGACCATTTTGACCAAAGTTGACTTTTTGGTCAATAGTTGACTCTATGGGTCAATGGCTTGGTCATTGGGTCAAAGATTGATAATTTTGACCAAAGTTGACTTTTTGGTCAAAAGTTGACCTATTGGGTCAATAATTGGTCATTAAGTCAAAAATTTACAATTTTGACCAAAATTGATTATTTGGTCGAAAGTAGATCTAGTAGGTCGAGATTTACCATTTTGACTAAAGAGGACTTTTAGTCGAAAAGTTGACCGATTGGGTGAATGGGTTGGTCATTAGATTGAAAATTGACCATTTTGATCAAAGTTGACTTTTTTGTCAAAAGTTGACCTATTGGGTCAATGGGTGGTCATTAGGTCAAAAATTGACTATTTTGACAAAAACTAACATTTTGGTCATAAGTTACTCTATTAGGTCAATGGGTTTGTCATTGGGTCATGGATTAACTATTTTGACCAAAGTTGACTTTTTGGTCAGAGATTGACTTATTGGGTCAATAATTGGTCATTAGGTCAAAAGGTGACTATTTTGTCCAAAATTGAATTTTTGTCAAAAGCTAACCCATTGGGTCAACTTGGTGGTCTTTGGGTGAGAAATTGACCATTTTGACCAAAGATGACTTTTTGGTCGAAAGTTGACCTATTGGGTCAATGTGTTTGTTGTTGGGTCAAGGATTGACCATTTTGACCAAAGTTGACTTTTTGGTCAAAGATTGACTTATTAGGTCAATAATTGGTCATTAATTCAAAAATTGTATATTTTGGTCATTAGGTCAAAAATTGACTATTTTGACCAAAATTAAATTTTAGTCAAAAGTTGACCCATTGGGTCAACGGGGTGGTCTTTGGGTCAGAAATTGACCATTTTGACCAAAGTTGACTTTTTGGTCAAAAGTTGACTTATTTGGTCAATGAGTTGGTAATTGCGTCATGAATTGATCATTTTAACTAAAGTTGACTTTTTGGTCAAAAGTTGGCCTATTGGGTCAATGGGTTGGTCATTGGGTCAAAAATTAACCATTTTTACCAAAGTTTACTTTTTGGTCAAAAATTGACCTATTGAGTAAATGGGTCGTGATTAGGTAAAAAATTGACTATTTTGACCAAAATTTACTTTTTGGTCAAAGGTTGACATATTGGGTCAATGGGTTTGTCATTGGGTCAAGGATTGAGTATTTTGACCAAAGTTGAATTTTTGGTCAGATAGTGACTTATTGGGTCAATAATTCATTATTAATTCAAAAACTGACTATTTTGACCAAAATTGACTTTTTGGACAAAAGGTGACCTATTAGGTCAATGGGTTGGACATTGGGTCAAGGATTGACCATTTTGGCCAAAGTTGACTTTTTGGTCTGAGATTAGCTTACTGGGCCAGAAATTGATTATTTTACGAAAATTGACTTTTTAGTCAAAAGTTGACCTATTGGGACAATGTGTTGGTCATTGTGTTAAGGATTGACCATTTTGACCAAAGTTGACTATTTTGTCAAAAGTTAACCTATTGGTTCAATGGGTTCGTCTTTGGGTCAAGGATTGACCATTTTGCCCAAAGTTGACTTTTTAGTCAAAGATTGACTTACTAGGTCAATAATTGGTCATTAGGTAAAAAATTGATAATTTTGACCAAAATTAAATTTTTGGTCAAAAGTTGACCCATTGGGTCAACGGGGTGGTCATTGGGTAAGAAATTGACCATTTTGACCAAAGTTGATTTTTTAATCAAAACTTGACCTGTTAGGTGAATGGGTTGGTCATTGGGTCAAGGATTGACCATTTTGACTAAAGTTGACTTTTTGGTCAGAGATTGGCATACTAGGTCAATAATTGGTCATTAGGTCAAAAATTAACTTTTTAGTCAAAAGTTGACCTATTGGGTCAACGGGTGGTCATTAAGTCAAAAATTGACTACTTTGACCAAAATTGACTTTTTGGTCGAAAGTTGACTATTAGGTCGATGGGTTTGTCATTGGGTCAAGAATTGACCATTTTGAATAAGTTGACTTTTTGGTCAGAGATTGACTTATTGGATCAATAATTGGTCATTAGGTCAAAAATTGACTATTTTGTCCAAAATTGACTTTTTGGTCGAAAGTTAACCCATTGGGTCAACGGGTGGTCATTGTGTCAGAAATTGACCATTTTGATGAAAGATGACTTTTTGGTCAAAAGTTGACATATATTGACCAAAATTGAGGTTTTGGTCAAAAGTTAACCCATTGGGTGAACGGGGAGATCATTGGGTTAGAAATTGACCATTTTGACCAAAGTTAACTTTGTTGGACAAAAGTTGACATATTTGGTCAATGTGTTGCTAATTGGTCAAGAATTGACCCTTTTTACCAAAGATGACATTTTGGTTAAAAGTTGATCTATGGGGTAAAAAATTGACCAATTGTGTCAACAAAGTGATCATTGGGTCAGAAATTGACCATTTTGACTAAAGTTGACCTATTTGGTCAATGAGTTGGTAACTGGGTCAAGAATTAACCATTTTGACCAAAGATGACTTTTAAGTCAAAAGTTGACCTATTAGGTTAACGGGTTGGCCATTGGATCAAGGATTAACCATTTTTTCTAAAGTTGACTTTTTGGTCAGAGATTGACTTATTGGGTAAATAATTGGTCATTAATTCAAAAATTGACATTTTTTACTAAAATTGACTTTTTAGTCTAATGTTGACCTATTAGGCCAAAGGTTTGGTCATTGGGTCAAGGATTGATCATTTTGACCAAAGTTGACTTCTTGGTTAAAATTTGACCTATTTGGTCAATGGGTTGGTCATTGGGTCGAAGATTGACTTATTAGGTCAATAATTGGTCATTAGGTCAAAATTGACAATTTAGACCAAAATTGAATTTTTATTCAAAAGTTAACCCATTAGGTGAACGGGGTGGTCATTGGGTCAGAAATTGACCATTTTGACCAATAATGACTTTTTGGTCAAAAGTTGACCTATTTTGACCAAATTTGAATTTTTAGTTAAAAGTTAACTTGATAGGTCAACAGGGTTGTCATTGGATCAAAAAATGACCTTTTGACCAAAGATGACTTTTTATTCAAAAGTTGACTTGTTGGGTCATTGGGTTGGTCATGGGGTCAAAAATTTGCTATTTTGGCTAAAGTTGACTTTTTGCTCAAAAGTTGACTTATTGGCTCGATGGGTGGTCATTAAGTAAAAGAATTGACTTATTTTGATCAGAAGTTAGATCCGATGAGTTTGTCATTGGGTCGAGAGTTAATGCATTTTTTGGTCGAGAGATTGACTTATAGGGTTGATAATTGGTCATTATTTAAAAAATTGATTATTTTGTGCCAAATTGACTACTTTTACCAAAATTGACTTTTGGGTCGAAAGTTGACCTCATTAGGCCATTGGGTTGGTCATTGGGACGAGGATTAAACATTTTGTTCAAAGTTAACTTTTGGTCAAAAGTTGACCTGTTGGGTCAATGGGTTGGTCATTGGGTCAAGGATTGATCACTTTGACCAAAGTTGAGTTTTTCGTCAGAGATTAGCTTACTGGGTCAATAAATGGTCATTGAGGTTAAAATTGACTATTTTGACCAAAATTGATTTTTAGTCGAAAAGTTGACTCATCGGGTGAGCGAGGTGGACATTAGATCGAGAATTGACCATTTTGACCAAAGTTGACCTTTTGGTGAAAGTTGTCTGATTGGGTTAATGGGTTGGTCATTGGGTCGAAAATTGACCATTTTGATCAAAGTTGAATCTTTGGTCGAAAGTTGACTGTTGGTCGATGGGTGGTCATTAGATCAATTTTGACTATTTTGACCAAAATTGACTTTTTGGTCAAATGTTGAACTATTGGGTCAATGGGTTTGTCATTGGGTCAAGGATTGAGCATTTTGACCAAAGTTGACTTGTTGGTCAGAGACTGACTTATTGGGTCAATAATTGGTGATTTGGTCAAAAATTGACTAATTTGACCAAAATTGAATTTTTGGTCGAAAGTTAACTTATTAGGTCGACGGGGTGGTGATTAGGTCGAAATTAACCATCTTGACTCAAAGATGACATTTTGGAAAAAACTTGGTATATTTTGACCGAAATTAAATTTTTAGTTAAAAGTTAACCCATTAGATTGACGGGGTGGTCGTTAGGTCGAAATTGACCATTTTGAGCAAAGTTGACTTTTTGGTCGAAAGTTAACTGTTGGTCGATGAGTTGGTAAATGGGTGAAAATTGACCACTTTGACCGAAGATGACTTTTTCGTCAAAATTTTATCTATTGGGTCAAATGGTTTATCATTGGGTAAAAAATTGACCATTTTAACCAAAGTTGACTTTTTTGTCAAAAAATGACCTATTTTGACCAAAATTGAATTTTTAGTTAAAAGTTAACCCATTGGGTGAACAGGGTGGTCATTGGGTCAGAAAGGTTACTGTTTGGTTAAATGTTGACCTTTTGGGTGAATGAGGTGGTCATTAAGTCAAAAATTGTCAATTTTGACCAAAAATGACTTTTTGGTCAAAAGTTGTCCTTTTAGGTCAATGAGTTGGTTATTGGGTCAAGGATAGACCATTTTGACCAAAAATGACTTTTTGGTCAAAAGTTGACTTATTTGGTCGATGGGTTGGTCATTGGGTCGAGGATTGACCATTTTGACCAAAGTTGACTTTTTGGTCGAAAGTTGACCTCTTTGGGTCAATAATTGGTCATTAAGTCAAAATTTACTTATTTTGACCAAAATTGACATTTTGGTCAAAAGTTGATCTATTGGGTCTGTGGGTTGGACATTGGGTCAAGGATTTACCATTTTGACCAATGATGACTTTTTGGTTAAAAGTTGACCTATTGGGTCAGTGGGTTGGTCATTCGGTCAAAAATTAACCATTTTGACCAAAGTTAACTTTTTGGTCGAAAATTGGCCTATTGTGTCGATAATTGGTCATTAGGTCAAAATATATTATTTTGACAAAAAATTTCTTTTAGTTGAAAGTTGACTATTAGGTTAACGGGTTTGTCATTTGGTCAAGAATTGACCATTTTGAACAAACTTGACTTTTTAGTCAGATATTGACTTATTGGGTCAATAATTGGTCATTAGATTAAAAATTGCCAATGTTGACTAAAATGGAATTTTTGGTAAATAGTTAACCCATCAGATTGACGGGAGTGGACATTAGGTCGAAATTGACCATTTTGACCCAAAGTTGACTTTTTGGTCGAAAAGTTGACTATTGGGTCGATGAGTTGGTAATTGGGTCGAGAATTGACCATTTTGACCAAAGATAACTTTTTGGTCGAAAGTTGACATATTGGATTGATAGAATTTGAGTGATTGTGTCGACAATTTACCATTTTGACCAAAGATGATTTTTGAACAAAAGTTCTCTTTTTGGTCGAAAAGACTGTTAGGTCAATGGGTGGTCATTACGTCAAAAATTGACTACTTTGACAAAAATTGATTTTTTGCTCAAAAGTTGACATTTTGGGTCATTTTGGGTCAATGGGTTTATCATGGGGTCAAGAATTGACCATTTTGACCAAAGTTGACTTTTTTGTCAGAGATTGACTTATTGGGTCAATAACTAGTCATTACATCAAAAATTGACTATTTTGACAAAAATTGAATTTTTGTCGAACTTAACCCATTGGGACAACGGGGTAGTCATTAGGTCAGAAATTGACCATTTTGACGAAAGATGACTTTTTGGTTAAAAGGCGACCTATTGGGTCAATGCGTTTGTCGTTGGGTCAAGGATTGACCATTTTGACCAAAGTTAACTTTTTGGTCAAAGATTGACTTATTGGGTCAAAATTTGGTCATTAATTCAAAAATTATCTATTTTGTTCATTACGTCAAAAATTGACTATTTTGACAAATTAAAATTTTTGTTAAAAGTTGACCCATTAGGACAACGGGGTTATCATTAGGTCGAAATTGACCATTTTGACCAAAGTTGACTTTTTGGTCGAAAGTTGATCTATATGGTCGATGAGTTTGTCATTAGGTCGAGGATTGACCATTTTGGCCAAAGTTGACTTTTTGGTCGGATATTGACTTATTTTGTCGATAATTGGTCATTAGGCCATAAATTGACAATTTTGATCAAAATTGAATTTTGGTCGAAAGTTAACCCATTGGGTCGACGAGGTGTCTCATTAGATTGAAAATTGACCATTTTGACTGAAGTAGACTTTATGGTGAAAGTTGATCTATTAGATCGATGAGTTGGTCATTAGGTAAAAATGCACCATTTTGATCAAAGTTGACTTTTAGATTGAAAGTTGACTTATTAGATCGATGGGTTGTCATTAAGTTAAAAATTATTTATTTTGACCAAAATATACTATTTAGTCTAAAGTTGACTTATTAGGTTAATTGCTTTTTCATTTGGTCGAAGATTGACCATTTTGACCGAAGTTCACTTTTTGGTCGGAGAGATTGACTTATTGGGTTGATAATTGGTTATTAATTCAAAAATTGATTATTTTGACCAAAATTTTCTTTTTGTCGAAAGTTAACCTCTTAAGCCGATGGGTTGATCATTGGGTCGAGGATCGATCATTTTGACCGAAGTTGACTTTTTGGTCGAAAGTTTACTATTAGTCGATGGGTTGGTCATTGGGTCGGATTGACCATTTTGACGAAGTTTACTTTTTGGTCATAGATTGGCTTACTAGGTCAATAATTGGTCATCAGGTCAAAAATTGACTATTAACCAAAATTGATTTTTTGGTCAAACGTTGACCTATTGGGTTAATTCGTTAGTCATTGGGTCGAGAATTGACCATTTTGACCAAAGTTGACTTTTTGTTCAAAAGTTGACTTATTGGGTCTATGGGTGGTCATTAGGTCAAAAATTGACAATTTTGACCAAAATTGACTTTTTTCAAAACGATTACTATTGGGTTAATGAGTTTGTCATTGGGTCGATGTTTGACCATTTTGACGAAGTTGATTTTTGGTCGGAGATTAACTTGTTGGATTGATAATTGGTCATTAATTAAAAAAATTGACTTATTTTGACCAAAATTAATTTTTTGGTCGAAAGTTGACTTATTAGACGATGGGTTCGTCATCGAGTTAAGGATTGACCATTTTGATTAAATTTAACTTTACGATTCGAAAGATGACTGTTAGGTCGATGGGTTGGTCGATCGGTCGACGATTGACCATTTTGAAAAAAGTTGACTTTTTGGTCAGAGATTGCCTTACAGGTTTAATAATTGGTAATTAGGTCAAAAATTGACTATTTTGACCAAAATTGACTTTTTAGTCAAAAATTAACCTATTGTGTCAACGGGTTGGTCGTTGGGTCAAGGATTGACCATTTTAACCAAAGTTGACTTTTTTGTCAAAAGTTGACCTGTTTAGGTCAATGTGGCAGTCATTAGATAAAAAATTGACAATCTTGAGCAAAATTTACTTTTTGGTCCAAAGTCGACCTATTGGGTCAATGGGATGCTCATTGGGTCAAGGATTAACAATTTTGGCCTAAATTAACTTTTTAGTCCAAAGTTGACAAATTGGGTCAATGGGCTGGTCATTGGATCAATGATTGACCATTTTCACCAAAGTTGACATTTAGGATATTGTGTTAGAAATTCACAAAATTTGACTTTTTGGTAAAAAGTTGACTTTTTGGGTGAATGATGTGGACATTAGGTCAAAAATTAATAATTTTGACCAAAAATGACTTTTTGGTCAAAAGTTGTCCTTTGGGTCAATGAGTTGGTCTTTGGGTCAAGGATTGACCATTTGACTAAAGATGAATTTTTGGTCAAAAGTTGACTTATTAGGTCAATGGGATGGTTATTGGGTCAAGGATTTACCATCTTGCCCAAAGCTAACTTTTTGTCGAAAGTTGACTATTGGGTCAATAAATTGCCAATAATTAAAAAATTTACTATTTTGACCAAAATTGATTCTTTTGTCAAAAGTCGATCTATTTGGTCAGCGGGTTTGTTATTGGGTCAAGGATTTACCATTTTGACCAAAGATGACTTTTTGGTCAAAAGTTGACCTATTGGGTAAATGGGTTGGTCATCGGGTCAAAAATTGATCATTTTGACCAAAGTTGACTTTTTGGTCGAAAGTTGACCTATTGTGTCAATAATTGGCCATTAGGTCAAAAATTAACTATGTTGACATAAAATGACTTTTTGTTCAAAAGTTGACCTATTGAGTCAATGGGTTTGTGATTGGGTCAAGGATTGACCATTTTGAATAAAGTTGGTTTTTTCGTCAGAGATTGACTTACTGGGTCAATAATTGGTCATTAGGTTAAAAATGGACTATTTTGACCAGATTTTTGGTCAAAAGTTAATTCATCGGGTGAACGGGGTGGACATTGGGTCAGAAATTGACCAAATTGACTAAAGTTAACCTTTTGGTCAAAAGTTGTCTATTGGATTAATAGGTTGGTCATTGGGGTCGAAAATTGACCATTTTGACCGAAGTTGACTTTTTAGTCGATAGTTGACATGTTGGTTCGATGAGTGGTCGATTGATTAAAAATTGATTATTATGACCAAAATTGACTTTTTGGTCGAAAGTTGACTTATTAGGTCGATGGGTTTGTCATTGGGTCAACAATTAACCATTTTGACCAAAGTTGACTTTTTGGTAAGAGATTGACTTATTGGGTCAATAATTGGTCATTAGGTCAAAAATTGAATAATTTGACAAAAATTAAACTTTTAGTCGAAAGTTGACCCATTAGATTGATGAGGTGAGTCATTGGGTCGAGAAATTGACCATTTTGACCATAGTTGACTTTTTGGTCAAAAGTTGACCTATTTGGTCAATGAGTTGGTAATTGCGTCAACAATAGACCATTTTGACTAAAGATGACTTTTTGGTAAGTTGACCTATTGGGTCAATGTGTTGGTCAAAAGTTGACCTATTGAGTAAATGGGTGGTGATTATGTCAAAAATTGACTATTTTGACCAAAATTGACTTTTTAGTGAAATGTTGACCTATTGGGTCAGTGGGTTTGTCATTGGGTCAAGGATTGACCATTTTGACCAAAGTTGACTTTTGGGTTAAATAATTGGTCATTATATTAAAAATTGACTATTTTGACTAAAATTGACTTTTTAGAAAAAAGTTGGCCTATTAGGTCAATGGGTTATTCATTGGGTCAATGAATGACCATTTTGACCAAGTTGACTTTTTTGTCAGAGATTAACATTCTGGCTCAATAATTTGTCATTAGGTAAAAAATTGACTATTTTGACAAAAACTGTCTTCTTGGTAAAAAATTGACCCATTTGGTCAATGGATTGGTCATTGGGTAAAGGAATGACCATTTTGACCAAAGTTAACTTTTTGGTCAAAAGTTAACCTACTGGTTCAATGGGTTGGTCATTGGGTCGAGATTGATCATTTTTCCCAAAGTTGACTTTTTAGTCAGAGATTGACTTATTGGGTTAATAATTGGTCAAGAGGTAAAAATTTGATAATTTCGAGCAAAATTAAATTTTTGGTCAAAAGTTGACCCATTGTGTCAACAGGGTGGTCATTGGGTTAGAAATTGACCATTTTGACCAAAGTTAATTTTTTAGTAAAAAGTTGACCTATTAGGTGAATGGGTTGGTCATTGAGTCAAGGATTGACCATTTTGACCAAAGTTGACTTTTTGGTCACGGATTGGCTTACTAGGTCAATAATTAGTCATTAGGTCGAAAATTGACTTTTTGGTCAAAAGTTGACCTATTGGGTTGATGGGTGGTCATTAAGTCAAAAATTGACTACTTTGACCAAAATTGACTTATTGGGTCAATAATTGGTCATTAGGTCAAGGATTGACCATTTTGACCAAAGTTATATTTTTGGTAAGAGATTGACTTATTGGGTCAATAATTTGTCATTAATTCGAAATTTGACTTTATTGACAAAAATTGATTTTTTGGTCAAAAGTTGACCTATTAGGCTAATGGGTTGGTCAATGGGTCAAGGATTGATCATTTTGACCAAAGTTAACTTTTTGGTCAAAAGTTGAGCTATTGGGTCAATGGGTTGGTCATTGGGTCAAGCATTGATCATTTTGACCAAAGTTGACTTTTTGGTCAGAGATTGGCTTATTTGGTCAATAATTGGTCATTAGGTCAAAAATTGACTATTTTGACCAAAATTGATTTTTTAGTCAAAAGTTGAACCATTGGGTCAATGAGTTGGTTATTGGGTTAGAATTTGACCATTTTAACTAAAGTTGATGTTTTGGTCAAAAGTTGACCTATTGGGTCAATGGGGTGGTTGTTTGGTTAAAAATTGACTATTTTAACCAAAATTTACTTTTTTGTCAAAAGTTGTCCAATTAGGCCAATGGTTATGTCATTGTGTCAAAGATTGACCATTTTCACCAAAATTCACATTTTAGTCAAAAGTTATCCTATTAGATTCGATTGGGTGGTTATTAGGTCGAAAATTGATTATTTTGACCAAAATTGACTTTTTAGTCGAACGTTGACTGTTAGGTCGATGGGTTGATTATTTGGTCAAGGATTTACTATTTTGACCAAAGTTGACTTTTTGGTAAAAAGTTGACCTATTGGGTCAATGGGTTGGTCATTGGGTCAAGGATTGACAATTTTCACCAAAGTTGACTTTTGGTTAGATATTGACTTATTATGTAAAAAATTGGTCATTAGGTCAAAAATATATTATATTGACTAAAATAGAATTTTTGGTCAAAGGTTAACCTATTTGGTCAACTGAGGTCATTGGGTCAGAAATTGACCATTTCGACCAAAGTTGACTTTTAGATCAAAACTTGACCTATTGGGTCAATGAGATGGTCATTAGGTCAACAATTTACTATTTCAACCAAAATTGACTTTTTGGTCAAAATTTAACCTATTGGGTCAACGTGGTGGTCATTGGGTTAGAAATTGACCATTTCGACCAAAGTTGACTTTTTGGTTAAAAGTTGATTTATTGGGTGATGGGATGGTCATTAGGTCGAAGTTGACTACTTTGACCAAAATTAACTTTTTGGTCGAAGTTGATCTATTGGGTCGATGGGTTGATCATTGGGTCGAGGATTGACCATTTTAACCAAAATTGATTTTTTGGTCAAAGGTTGACCAATTTGGTCAATGTGTTGGTCATTGTGTCAAGGATTGACCATTTTGACCAAAGTTTACATTTTGGTCAGAGATTGACTTATTGGATCAATAATTTATCAGTAGGTCAAAAATTCACTATTTTAACAAAAATTGAATTTTTGGTCAAAAGTTGACCAATGGGCTGGTCATTGGGTAAAGGATTGACCATTTTGACCGATGTTGACTTTTTGGTCAAAAGTTAACCTATTGGTAAATGGGATGTTTTTTGGTCAGAGATTGACTTTTTTGGTCAATAATTGGTCTTTAGGTAAAAAATTGACTATTTTGACTAAAATTGAATTTTTGGTCAAAAGTTGACCCATTGGGTCAACGGGGTGGTCATTGGGTTAGAAATTGACCATTTCGACCAAAGTTGATTTTTTGGTTAAAAGTTGACCTATTGGGTCAATGGGATGGTCATTAGGTTAAAAATTGACTACTTTGACCAAAATTAACTTTTTGGTCAAAAGTTGACCTATTGGGTCAATGGGTTGATCATTGGGTCAATGGGTTGATCATTGGGTCAAGCAATGACCATTTTACCAAAATTCATTTTTTTAGTCAAACGTTGACCAATTTGGTCAATGGGTTGGTCATTGGGTCAAGGATTGATTATTTTGACCAAAGTTAACATTTTGGTCAGAGATTAACTTATTGGATCAATAATTTGTCAGTAGGTAAAAAATTAACTATTTTGATAAAAAATGGATTTTTTATTCAAAAGTTGACCTATTGGGTCAATGGGTTGGTCATTGGGTCAAGGATTGACCATTTTGACCAAAGTTAAGTTTTTGGTCAAAAGTTGACCTTTTGGGTAAATGGGTTGGTTATTGGGTTAAGAATTGACCATTTTGACCAAAGTTGTCTTTTTTGTAAGAGATTGACTTATTGGGTCAATAATTAGTCATTAGGTCAAAATTTAACTATTTAGTCCAAAATTGACTTTTTGGTCAAAAGTTGACCTATTGGTTCAATGGTTTGGTCATTGGGCTAGAATTGCCCATTTTGACCAAGTCGACTTTTTGGTCAAAAGTTGACATATTGGGTAATTTTAGTTGTCATTAGACCAAAAATTGACTGTTTTGACCAAAATTGCTTTTTGGTCAAAGGTTGATCTATTGGGTCACTGGGTCAAAGATTAGTCAATTTTTATCATAATTAACTTTTTGGTCTATGGTTGACCTATTGGTTAATAATTGGTCATTAGGTCAAAAATTGACTATTTTGACCAAAATTGAATTTTTGATCAAAAGATGATCCATTGGGTCAACGGGGTGGTCATTGAGTCAGAAACGGACCATTTCGACAAAGTTGACTTTTTGGTCAAAAGTTGACATATTGATCAATGGGTTGATCTTTGGGTTAAGGATTGACCATTTTGTCCAAAGTTGACTTTTTCGTTGAAAGTTGACTTATTGGATCAATGAGTTGGTCATTGGGTCAGAAATTGACCATTTTAACCAAAGTTGACTTTTAGGGTTAATGGGGTTGTCATGAGGTCAAAAATTTATTTTAGTGACCAAATTTGACTTTTTGGTCAAAAGTTGACCTATTTTGTCGATGGGTTGGTCATTGTTTCGAGGATTGACTATTTTGACTAAAGTTCACTTTTTGGATAAAAGTTAACCTATTGGGTTTGTGGGTTGGACATTTGGTCAAAGATTGGCCATTTTGACCAAAGTTGACTTTTTGGTCAGAGATTGACATATTGGGTCAATAATTGGTCATTAGCTTAAAAATTGACTATTTTGACCAAAATTGAATTTTTTTTCAAAAGTTGACCATCTGGGTCAACGAGGTGGTCATTTGGTCAGAAATTGACCATTTCAACCAAAGTTGACTTATTGGTCAAAAGTTGACCAATTGGGTCAATGAGATGGTTATTAGGTAAAAAATTGACTATTTTGACCAAATTGACTTTCTGGTCAAAATTTGACATATTGGGTCAATGGGTTGGTCATTGGGTCAAGGATTGACCATTTTGACCAATGTTGACTTTTAGGTAAGAGATTGACTTATTGTCAATTATTGGTCGATAGGTCGAAAATTGATTATTTTGACGAGTATTGAATTTTTGGTCGAAAGTTGACTCATTGGGTCAATGGGTTGGTTGTTGGTCGTTAGGTCGAGGATTGACCTTTTTGACCGAAGTTGACATTTTGGTCGAAAGTTAACCTATTTGAGTCGATGGGTTGGTCATTGGGTCGATGATTGGCCACTTTGACGAAGATGACTTTTTGGTAAGAAATTGACTTATTGGGTCGACGATTGGTCATTAGGTCAAAAATTGACTATTTTGACCAAAATTGACTTTTGGTCAAAAGTTGACCTATTGGGACAATGGTTTTGTCATTGGGTCGAAGTTGACCATTTTGACCAAAGTTAACTTTTTAGTCGAAAGTTGACTGTTAGATTGATGGGTTAGTCATTAGATCGAGGATTGATCATTTTGACGAAAGTTGACTTTTTGGTCGAAGATTGACTTATTGGATCGATAAGCTGGTCATTAGGTCGAAAATTGACTATTTTGATGAGTATTGAATTTTTGTCGAAGTTGACTGTTAGATTCGATGGGTGGGTCGTTGGGTCGTTGGTTTAAGGATTGACCTTTTTGACCGAAGTTGACATTTTGGTCGAAAGTTAACTGTTACGTCGAAGGGTTAGTCATTGGGTCAAGGATTGACAATTTTGACCAAAGTTGACTTTTTGGTAAGAGATTGACTTATTGGATCAATAATTGGTCATTAGGTCAAAAATTGACGTTTTTGACCAAAATTAACTTTCTGGTCAAAATTTGAGCTATTGGCCCAATGGGTTGGTAATTGGGTCGAGGATTGACCATTTTGACCAAAGTTGACTTCTTGGTCGAAGTTGACCTATTAGATTGATGCTGTTAGTCATTGGATCGAGGATTGACTATTTTGATCAAAGTTGAGTTTTTGGTCGAAGATTGACATAATGGATCAATAATTGGTCATTAGTTCAAAATTTGACTATTTTAACCAAAATTGAATTTTTGGTCGAAAGTTGAACCATTAGACTAACGGGGTAATCATTGGGTCAGAAATTGACCATTTTCACTAAAGTTGACTTTTTGGTCAAAAGTTGACACATTGGGTCAATGAGATGGTTATTAGATCAAAAATTGACTATTTTGACCAAATTGACTTTCTGATCAAAATTTGACCTTTTGGGTCATTGGGTTGGTCTTTGGAGTCGATGGTTGACTACTTTGACCAAAGTTGATTTTTGGTCGAAAGTTGAACAATTGAGTCATTGGGTTGGTAAGTGGGTCAAGGATTGGCCATTTTGACCGAAGTTGACTTTTTTGTAAGAGATTGACTTATTGAGTCCATAACTGGTCAGTAGGTCAAAAATAGATTATTTTGACAAGTATTGAATTTTTGGTTAATAGTTGACTATTAGATTGATGGGTGGGTCGTTGGGTCGTTAGGTCGAGATTAACCTTTTTGACTGAGGTTGACATATTGGTCGAAAGTTGACTATTGGGTCAATTGGTTGGTCATTGGATCGAGGATCGATCATTTTGACCAAAGTAAAATTTTTGGTAAGAGATTGACTTATAGGGTTAATAATTCATCATTAGGTCAAAAATTGACCTATTGGGGCAATTGGTTGGTCATTGGGCTAAGTATTGACCTTTTGACCAAAGTTGACTTTTTGGTTAAAAGTTGACCTATTGGGTCAATGAGTTGGTTATTGGGTCAGAGATTGACCCTTTTGACCAAAGTTGACTTTTTGGTCATTGGGTCAGAAATTAACCATGTTGACCAAAAGTGACTTTTTTGTCGAAAGTTCCTGTTGTCGATAGGGTGGTCATTAGCTTGAAAATTGATTATTTTGACCAAAATTGACATTTTAGTCACAAGTTGAACGGTTTAGTCGATGAGTTGGTAATTAGGTCGAGGATTGACCATTTTGACCAAAGTTATCTTTTTGGTTAAAAGTTAACACTATTGGGTCGATGGGTTGGATATTGGGTCGAACTTGACCATTTTAACTAAAGTTGACTTTTTGGTCGAAGGTTGACTTATTAGGACGATGGGGTGGTTGTTAGGTTAAAAATTGACTATTTTGACCAAAATTTACTTTCTTTGTCGAAAGTTGTCAATTGGGACAATGGGTATGTCATTGTGTCGAAGATTGTCCATTTTGACCAAAATTCACATTTTAGTCGAAAGTTGTCTCATTGGGTCGATTGGGTGGTTATTAGGTCGAAAATTTACTATTTTGACCAAAATTGACTTTTGGCGAAAAGTTGACCTATTGGGTCGATGGGTTGATTATTTGGTCGAGGATTTACCATTTTGACCAAAGTTGACTTTTGGTAAAAAAGTTGACTGTTAGGTCGATGGGTTGGTCATTGGGTCGAGGATTGACCATTTTGTGCAAAGTTGACTTTTGGTCGGAGATTGACTTATTAGGTCGATAATTGGTCATTAGGTCGAAAATTGATTATATTGACTAAAATTGAATTTTTGGTTGAAAGTTGACTAGCTGTGGTCATTGGGTCGAAATTGACCATTTTGACCAAAGCTAACTTTTTGGTCAAAACTTAACTTATTGGGTCGATGAGAAGGTCATTAGGTCAAAAATTTACTATTTTGACCAAAATGGACTTTTTGGTCGAAATTTGACCTATTGGGTCGACGGGGTGGCCATTGGGTTAGAAATTGACCATTTCGACCAAAGTTAATTTTTTGGTTAAAAGTTGACCTTATTGATGATCGATGGGATGGTCATTCGGTCGAAAATTGACTACTTTGACCAAAATTAACTTTTAGTCAAAAGTTGACCTATTGGGTCAATGGGTTGATCATTGGGACAAGGATTGACCATTTTAACCAAAATTGATTTTTTTGTCAAAGGTTGACCAATTTGGTCAATGTGTTGGTCATTGGGTCAAAGATTGACCATTTTGACCAAAGTTTACATTTTGGTCAGAGATTGACTTATTGGATCAACAATTTGTCAATAGGTAAAAAATTAACTATTTTGACAAAAATTAAATTTTTGGTCAAAAGTTGACCTATTGGGTCAGTGGGTTGGTCATTGGGTAAATAATTGACCATTATGACTAATGTTGACTTTCTGGTCAAAACTTGACCTTTTGGGTAAATGGGTTCGTTTTTTGGTCAGAGATTAACTTATTAAGGGTCTGTTTGGGGCAGCTGCAGCTTATCCAGCTTATTCAAATAAGCTACTTATTCTGATAATCTGCTGATAAGTTTCTTGATTCAAATAAAGTTGTCTGTCATGCTTAGTTTGAGCGTTTGGAAAACAACTGATTCACAGTTGTTTGTGGAGAAATAACTATTATGCCCCAGAAATGAATAAGCTGTTATATTGTTTGGTTTCTGCGGTTTAAGAAAAGCTTATTTATAGCTGTTTGTAGAAAAAAAAACTTTTTCCACTCTTCTTTATTGCTAAAATTATTTTAAAATATAAAATCTTATTTTCAAATATAAAATAGTATTTTAAAATATAAAATTATATTTTCAAACCTATAGAGAATCCATTCAATTTCTATTCATTTCATGTTTTAATGATGGTAATGCTTATTGTAAATATCCATATTTGAACCATAATGCTATATACTCATCTATCTAATCCAAAATCAAAAATCATATTTCAACTACACTTGAAATTAAAAATTAACGAGCATCGAAACGACCACGATATCGACTTCGACTTCTACGGGATCAAACAGTTCCTTTAGCAACATAGCAAAAAGTTAATAAATTATAAACTATTATTGGCTTTGAAACCTATAATATCATCTAGCAAAAGCGAATGACGATAAACTACATAAAATCGAGGCGAAAAAAGATAATTTTAATTTCTACGGATTACGGAATCTAGTTTCACCCACAAGCAAAATGCCCGAAAAAGAAGAATATAGATCCCAAAGGTGCCTTGAACCCCACATTTTCCCTTACATTTGAATCCGAGATAAGATGACTTAAAACCACTAATGAAATGAGTTCGCTTGGGTATGGAAATTTGAGCGAGAATGTAAATGAGACCCTCAAACTAGCATTAACAATATTTTTAAATCCTATCCAATTTATTTCCTAAAAAAATATAACTAGAAATGACAGCCACAATAAAATCTTACATCACATATAAAACAGTTTGGGGCATAAATAATATTTTTTTCCACATAAATACCAAAATAACTGCCAGAGCTGCAACTTTCCTCATAATAGCAATGCAATTAATAGCGGAATGAAATTTGGTAAGCTTGTAAAAAAAGAGAGGAAATTGAGAGGAACAATTTTATTAAGAACAAGTTATAAGGAAAGCTACCGCGCTCATCAACGGTTGTCGACCTAATGATGCGGTGTTCGAGTAGCGTTGGTGCGAGTCCACGGCTTCGCGAGGCACGACGGCGAGCTCTGCTTCCTAGCGAATGGTTGGTTTGCGTTAGTAGACGATCAAACACCACCTAACAAAATAGCATCGGCTCGAGCTACACTCTTCCATGTCCTTAACGAGCTCTGCCGCCGCGCAAGAGGCTTCTTCTATGCTATATCGCTGGCGAGACGGTTTGGGGGCTCTTAACGGTTGCGAGGAAGAAGGCGAGGAAACTAGGGTTTCGTTAGGAGGGCGACGACGAGAGAGCAGAGAGTGGAATTTTTCCCTAATTTCTCAACAGCCGCGAGGAAGAAGGCGAGGACGAGGAGGACCGGAGAGGGGCACGAGATGTCTTTTGCATCCTAATGCACGAACTAAACGCAGGACGCGAAGGGAGCTCCGCTTATACGGGTTCGGCTATTTACTCCACTGCCGCTTATCAGCGGTAGATAACGCTCGTGCGAACGCTTTATTCAAACGTCATTGCGGGGTTTTCAAACCGCCACCGCTCCTAATAAGCTGAGCCAAACGATCCATAAGTTAATAATTGGTCATTAGGTAAAAAATTGACTATTTAGACCAAAATTGAATTTTTGGTCAAAAATTAACCTATTGGGTCAATGGATTGATCATTGGGTCAAGGATTGACCATTTTAACCAAAATTGATTTTTTGGTCAAAAGTTGACCAATTCGGTCAATGGGTTGGTCATTGGGTCAAGGATTGACCATTTTGACCAAAGTTGACATTTTGGTCAGTGATTGACTTATTGGATCAATAATTGTGAGTAGGTCAAAAACTAACTATTTTGACAAAAAATGAATTTTTGGTCAAAAGTTGACCTATTTGGTCAATGGGTCAAGGATTGACCATTTTGACCTAAGTTGAGTTTTTGGTCAAAAGTTGACCTGTTGGGTAAATGGGTTGGTCTTTGGGTCAAGAATTGACCATTTTGACCAAAGTTGTCTTCTTTGTAAGAGATTGACTTATTAAATCAATAATTGGTCATTAGGTCAAAATTTAACAATTTTGGCCAAAATTTACTTTTTGGTCAAAAGTTACCTATTTGTTCAATGGGTTGGTCACTGGGTCAGAAATTGCCCTTTTTGACCAAGTCGAATTTTTGGTCAAAGGTTGACATATTGGGTAATTTTTGTTGTCATTAGGCCGAAATTTGATTGTTTTGACCAAAATTGCTTTTGGTCGAAAGGTTGATCTGATTGGATGATTGGGTCGAAGATTGACCATCTTTAACATAATTAACTTTTTGGTCAAAGGTTGACCTATTCGGTCAATAACTGGTCATGGGGTCAAAAATTGACTATTTTGACCAAAATTGAATTTTTTATCAAAAGTAGATCCATTGGGTCAACGGGGTGGTCATTGAGTCAGAAATGGACCATTTCGACACAGTTGACTTTTTAGTCAAAAGTTGACCTATTAGGTCAATGGGATGGTCATTAGGTCAAAAATTGACTATTTTGACCAAAATTGACTTTTTGGTCAAAATTTGGCTATTAGTCGATGGATTGGTCATTGGGCCAAGGATCACCATTTTGACCGAAAGTTGATTTTTGGTCGAAAGTTGACCAATTGGGTCGATCGGTTGATCTTTGGGTCATGGTTTGACCATTTCGACCAAAATTGACTTTTTGATCAAAGATTTAATTATTAGGTCAATAATTGGTCAGTAGGTTAAAAAATGGTTATTTTGACAAAAATTAAATTTTTGGTCAAAAGTTGACCTTTTAGGTTTATGGGTCAGTCATTGGGTCAAGGATTAACCATTTTGACTAAAGTAGACTTTTTGGTCAAAAGTTGACTCATTCGGTTAATGGGTTGGTCATGGGGTCAGAAATTCACCATTTTAACCAATGTTGACTTTTTGGTAAGAGATTGACTTATTGGATCGATATTTGGTCATTAAGTCGAAAATTGACTATTTTGACCAAAATTACTTTTGCATAAGGGTTGATCTATTGGGTCATTGGGTCGAGGATTGACCATTTTGACTAAAGTTGATTTTTTTGTCAAAAGTTGACCTATTGGGTCAATTAGTTGGTCATTGGGTGAATGAATGACCATTTTGAACAAAGTTGACTTTTTAATCAAAAGTTGACCTATTTGGTCAATGGGTTGGTCCATGGGTCGAGGATTAACTATTTTGATAAAAGTTGACTTTTTTATCAAAAGTTGACATATTGGGATCAATGGGTTGGTTATTGGGTTAGAAATTGACCATTTTGACCAAAGTTAACTTTTGGTCAAAAGTTTACCTATTGGGTCAATGAGGTGGTCATTACGTTAAAAATTGACTATATTGACCAAAATTGACCTATTGGGTAAATGAGTTGGTCATTAACTTAAAAATTGACTGTTTTGATCAAAATTGACTTTTTGTTCAAAAGTTGACCTGTTGGGTCAATGAGTTGGTCATTCGGTCAAGAATTGACACACTTGACTAAATTTGACTATTTGTTCAAAAGTTGACCTATTGGGTCAATGGGTTGGTCATTGGGTCAAAAATTGACCATTTTGACCAAAGTTGACTTTTTGGTCAAAAGTTGCCTAATTTGTCAATGGGTGGTCATTAGCTTAAAAATTAATTCTTTTGACTAAAATTGACTTTTTGGTTGAAAGTTGGCCTTTTGGGTCAATTGGTTGGTCATTGGGTCAAAGTTTGACCATTTTGACCAAAGTTGACTTTTTGGTCAAAAGTTGAAATGCTGGATCAATTGGTTGTTCATTGGGTCAAGGATTGACCATTTTGATCAAAGTTGACGTTTTGGTCAAAGGTTGAACTATTGGGTCAATGGGTTGGTCACTGCGTCAAGGATTGACCAAAGTTAACTTCTTGGTCAAAAGTTGTTCTATTGGGTCAATGGGTTGGTCATTGGGTCAAGGATTGACCATTTTGACCAATGTTAACTTTTTGGTCAGAGATTGACTTATTGGGTCAATAGCTAGTCATTATGTCAAAAATTGACTTTTTTGACCAAGATTGACTTTTTGGTTAAAAGTTGACTTATTGGGTCAATGGGTTGGTAAAAGGGTCAAGGATCGATCATTTTCACCAATGTTCACTTTTTGGCCAGAGATTGACTTATTGGGTCATTGGGGTGGTCATTAGAATAAAAATTGACTTTTTTGACCATAATTGACTTTTTGGTCAAAAGTTGACCTTTTGGTTCATTGGGTCAAGGATAGACCATTTTGCCCAAAGTTGACTTTCTAGTCAAAAGTTGACCTTTTGGGTCAATGGGGTGGTCATTAGGTCAAAAATTGAGTTATTGGGTCAATAATTGGTCATTAGGTCAAAAATTGAGTATTTTGATGAAAATTAAATTTTTTGTCAAATGTTAACCCACTGGGTCGATGGGGTGGTCGTTGGGTCAGAAATTGATTATTTTGACCAAAGATGATTTTTTGGTCAAAAGTTGACCTTTTCGGTCAATGGGGTGGTCATAAGGTGAAAAATTGACTATTTTGACCAAAATTGACTTTTTCGGTCAAAAGTTGACCTATTGGGCCAATGGGTTGGTCTTTCGGTCAAGGATTGACCATTTTGACCAAAGTTGAGTTTTTGTTCAAAAGTTGACCTGTTGGGTTAATGAGTTGGTGATTGGGTTAAGGATTGACCATTTTTGTTAAAGTTGACTATTTGGTCAGAGTTTGACTTATTGGGTGAATAATTGGTCATTAGGTAAAAAATTGACTATTTTGACCAAAATTGACATTTTGGTCAAAAGTTGACCATATGGGTCAACAGGGTGGTCATTGGGTCAAAATTTGATTATTTTGATTAAAGTTGACTTTTTGGTCAAAAGTTGAAATATTGGGTCAGTGGGTTGTTCATTGGGTCAAGGAGTGAACATTTTGACCAAAGTTGACTTTTTGATTAAAAGATGACCAATTGGGTCAATGTGGTGGTCATTGGGTCAAGATTTAACCATTTTGACCAAAGATAACTTTTTGGTCAAAAGTTGATCCATTAGGTGAATGGGTGAAAAATTCACAATTTTGACCAATGTTAACTTTTTGGTTAGAAGTTGACTTATTGGGTCAATGGGTGGTCATTGGGTCAAAAATTAACTATTTTGTCCAAAAGTCACTTTTTGGTCAAATGTTGACCAAATGGATCAATGGGTTTGACATTAGGTTAAGGATTGACCATTTTGACGAAAGTTGACTTTTTTGTTAGTGATTGACTTATTGGGTCATTAATTTGTCATTAATTCAAAAATTGACTATTTTGACCAAAATTGACTTTATGGTCAAAAGTAGACCTATTAGGTCAATGGGTTGGTCATTAGGTCAGGGATTGATCATTTTGACCAAGTTGACTTATTAGTCAAAAGTTGACATATCGGGTCAATGTGTTGGTCATTGGGTTAAGGATTGACCATTTTGACCAAAGTTGACTTTTTGGTTAAAGATTGGCTTACTAAGTCAATAATTGGTCATTTGGTAAAAAATTGACTATTTCGACCAAAATTGACTTTTTGGTCAAAAGTTGACCTATTCGGTCAATTGGTTGGTCATTGGGTCAAGGAATGACCATTTTGACCAAGGTTGATTTTTTGATCAAAAGTTGACGTATTGGATCAAAAAGTTTGTCATTGGGTCAAGGATTAACCATCTTGACCAATGTTGACTTTTTGGTCAGAGATTGATTTATTGGGTCAATAATTGGTCATTAGGTCAAAAATTGAATATTTTGACCAAAATTAATTTTTTTGTCAAAAGTTGACCTTTTAGGCCAGAAATTGACTATTTTGACAAAAGTTGACTTTTTGGTCAAAAGTTGACCTATTTGGAAAATGTGTTGGTAATTGGGTCAAGAATTGACAAATTTTACCGAAGATGACTTTTTGGTCAAAAGTTGATCTATTGGGTCAATGGGTTGGTCATTGGGTCAAAAATTGACCAATTTGACCAAACTTGACATTTTGGTCAAAAGATGATCTATTGGGTTAATGGGTGGTCATTAGGTCAAAAGTTGACTATTTTGACCAAAATTGACTTTTTGGTCAAAAGTTGACCTATTAGGTCATTGAGTTTGTCATTGGGTCAAGGATTGACCATTTTGACAAAAGTTGACTTTTTGGTCAGAGATTGAGTTATTGGGTCAATAATTGGTCATTAGGTCAAAAATTACCTATTATGCCAAAATTGAATTTTTGGTCAAAAGTTAACTCATTGTGTCAACGGGGTGACATTGGGTCAGAAATTGACCATTTTGACCAAAGTTGACTTTTTGGTCAAATTTTGACATATTTGGTCAATGAGTTGGTAATTGGGTCAAGAATTGACCATTTTGACCAAAGATGACTTTTTCCGACAAAAGTTGACCTATTGGGTCAATTGGTTGGTCATTGGGTCAAAATTTAACCATTTTAACCAAAGTTAACTTTTTGGTCAAAAGTTAACCTATTGGGTCAATAGGTGGTCATGAGGTCAAAAATTGACTATTTTGACCAAAATTGACTTTTTGGTCAAAAGTTGACCTTCTGGGTCAAAGGGTTTGTCATTGGGTTAAGGATTGACTATTTTGACCAAAGTTGATTTTTTTGTCACAGATTGACTTATTGGGTCAATAATTGGTCATTAATTCAAAAATTGACTATTTTGACCAAAATTAACTTATTGGTCAAAAGTTAACCTATTAGGCCAATGGGTTGGTCATTGGGTCAAGGATTGATCATTTTGACCAAAGTTGACTTTTTGGTCAAAACTTGACTAATTGGGTCAATGGGTTAGTCATTGGGTCAAGGATTGACCATTTTGACCAAAGTTGACTTTTAGGTTTAAAATTGGCTTACTGAGTCAATAATTGGTCATTAGGTTAAAAATTGACTATTTTTACCAAAATTGATTTTTTAGTCAAAAGTTTACTTATTGAATCAATGGGATGGTCATTGGGTCGAGGATTGACCATTTTAGCCAAAGTTGACTTTTTGGTCAAAAGTTGACCTATTGGGTTTATGGGTTGGTCACTGAGTGAAGGACTGACCATTATGACCTGAGTTCGCTTTTTGGTCAGAGATTGACTTATTGGGTCAAAAATTGTTCATTAGGTCAAAAATTGATTATTTTTGCAAAAAATAAATTTTGATCAAAAGTTGACCCATTGGGTCAACAGAGTGGTCATTGGGTCAGAAATTGACCGTCTTGACCAAGTTGACTTTTTTGTCAAATGTTAACCTATTTGGTTAATGAGTTGATAATTAGGTCAAAAATTGACCATTTTGACCGAAGATGAATTTTTGGTCAAATGTTGATCTATTGGGTCAATGGGTTGGTCATTGGGTCAAAAATTGACCATTTTGACCAAAGTTGTCTTTTCGGTCAAAAGTTGACCTACTGGGTCAATGGGTGATCATTAGGTCAAAAATTGACTATTTTGACCAAAATTGACTTTCTGGTCAAAATTTGACATATTGAGTCAATCGGTTTGTCATTGGCTCAAGGATTGACCATTTTGACCAAAGTTGACTTTTTGGTGAGAGATTGACTTATTACGTCAATAATTGGTCATTAGGTCAAAAATTTACTATTTTGACCAAAATTGAATTTTTTGTCAAAATTTAACCCATTGGGTCAACGGAGAGGTCATTGGGTCAAGATTTAACCATTTTGACCAAAGTTGACTTTTTGGTCAAAAGTTGACCTATTTGGTGAATGAGTTGGTAATTGGGTCAAGATTTAACCATTTTGAACAAAGATTATTTTTTGGTCAAAAGTTGATCCATTAGGTCAATGGGTCAAAAATTCACAATTTTGACCGATGTTAACTTTTTGGTCAGAAGTTGACTTATTGGGTCAATGGGTGGTCATTAGGTCAAAAATTGACTATTTTGTCCAAAATTTATTTTTTGGTCAAATGTTGACCAATTGGATCAATGGGTTTGACATTGGGTTAAGGATTGACCATTTTAACGAAAGTTGACTTTTTTGTTAGTGATTGACTTATTGGGTCTTTAATTTGTCATTAATTCAAAAATTGACTATTTTGACCAAAATTAACTTTATGGTTAAATGTTGACCTATTAGGCCAATGGGTTGGTCATTAGGTCAGGGATTGATCATTTTGACCAAAGTTGACTTATTAGTCAAAAGTTGACATATCGGGTCAATGTGATGTTCATTGGGTCAAGGATTGACCATTTTGACCAAAGTTGACTTTTTGGTTAGAGATTGGCTTACTGTGTCAATAATTGGTCATTAGGTCAAAATTTGACTATTTTGACCAAAAAAGACTTTTTGATCAAAAGTTGACCTGTTGGGTCAATGGGTTGATCACTGGGTCAGAAATTATCCATTTTGACAAAAGTTGACTTTTTGGCCAAGAGTTGACCTATTGAGTCAATTGGGTGGTCATTAGGTCAAAAATTGACTATTTTGACCAAAATTGAATTTTTGGTCAAAAGTTGAGCTATTGGGCCAATGAGTTGGTCATTATTGTCAAAAATTGTCTATTTTGACCAAACCTGACTTTTTGGTCAATGGTTGACCTATTGGGTCAAAGATTAACCATTTTGACCATAGTTGACTTTTTGATCAAAAGTTGACCGATTGAGTCAATGGATTGGTCATTATGTCAAGGATTGACCATTTTGACCAAAGTTGAATTTTTGGTTTGAGATTAACTTATTGGATCATTAATTCATCATTAGGTCAAAAATTACCTATTTTCATCAAATTGAATTTTTGGTTAAAAGTTGACCAATTTGGTCAACGGGGTGGTCGTTGGGTCAGAATTTGACCAAAGTTGACTTTTTGGTCAAAAGATGACATATTGGGTCGATGGAGTGTTCATTACGTAAAAAATTGACTATATTGACCAAAATTAACTTTTTGGTCAAAAGTTGACCTATTGTGTCAATGGTTTGGTCATTGTGTCAAGGATTGACAATTTTGACTAAAGTTCACTTTTTGGTCAAAAGTTGACCTATTGAGTGAATGGGTTGGTCATTGGGTCAAGAATTGACCATATTGACCAAAGTTGACCGTTTCGTCAGAGATTAACTTATTGGGTCAATAATTGGTCATTATGTCAAAAATTGACTATTTTGGTTAAAAGTTGACCTATTGGGTCAATGGGTTAGTCATTGGGTCAAGGATTGACTATTTTGACTAATGTTGACTTTTTGGTCAAAGATTGTCTTATTGGGTCAATAATTGGTCATTAGGTAAAAAATTGAATATTTTGACCAAAGATGACTTTTTGGTCAAATGTTGACCTATTTTGACCAAAATTGAATTCTTGGTCAAAAGTTCACCCATTAGGTCAACGGGGTGTTCATTGGGTCAAAAATTGACCATTTTGACCAAAGTTGACTTTTTGGTCGACAGTTGAGCTATTTGGTTAGTGAGTGGGTAATTGGGTCAAGATTTGACAATTTTGACCAAAGTTGACTTTTTGGTCAAAAGATGACCTAATAGGTTAATTGGTTGGTCATTGGGTCAAAAACTGACCATTTTAACCAAAGTTAACTTTTTGGTCAAAAGTTAACCTATTGAGTCAATGGGTGGTCATTAGGTAAAAAAATGACTATTTTGACCAAAATTGACATTTTGGTCAAATCTTGACCTATTGGGTCAATGGGTTTGTCTTTGGGTCAAGGATTGACCATTTTGACATTAGTTAACTTTTAGTTCAGAGATTGACTTATTGGGTCAACAATTGGTCATTAATTCAAAAATTGACTATTTTGGTCATCAGGTCAAAAATTGACTATTTTAACCAATATTTTGGTCATTAATTCAAAGGTTGACCTATTTGGTCAACGAGTGGGTAATTGGGTAAAGAATTGACCATTTGGCCAAAGATGAATTTTTGGTCAAAAGTTGATCCATTGGGTCAATGGGTTGGTCATTGGGTCAAAAATTGTCCATTTTCACCAAAGTTAACATTCTGATCAACAGTTGACATATTGGGTCAATGGGTGGTCAGTCAGTCAAAAATTGACTAATTTGACCAAAACTGACTATTTGGTCAAAAGCCGACCTATTGGGTCAATTGGTTTTTCAATGGTTCATGGATTGACTATTTTGACTAAAGTTGACTTTTTGGTCATAGAATGACTTATTGGGTCAATAGTTGGTCATTATGTCAAAAATTGACTATATTGACCAAAATTGAATTTTTGTCAAAATTTAATCCCTTGGGTTAACGGGGTGGTCATTGGTTCAGAAATTATCCATTTTCACTAAAGTTGATTTTTTGGTCAAAAGTTGACCTATTTGGTCAATGAGTTCGTAATTTGGTCGAGAATTAACCATTTTGACCAAAGATGACTTTTTGGTCAAAATTTGACCTATTGGGTCAATGGGTTGGTCATTGGGTCAAAAATTGACCATTTTACCCAAAGTTAACTTTTTTGTCAAAAGTTGACCTATTGGTTCAATGAGTGGTCATTAAATCAAAAATTAATTATTTTAACCAAAATTGACAATTTGATCAAAAGTTGACCTATTGGGTTAATGGGTTTGTCATTGGGTTAAGGATCAACCATTTTGACCAAAGTTGACTTTTTGGTCAGAGATTGACTTATTGGTTCAATAATTGGCCATTAATTCAAAAATTGACAATTTTGACCAAAATTGACTTTTTGGTCAAAAGTTGACCTATAAGGCCAATGGGTTGGTCATTGGGTCAAGGATTGATCATTTTGACCAAAGTTGACTTTTTGGTCAAAAGTTAACCTATTGGGTCAATGGGTTGGTCATTGGATCAAGGATTGGCAATTTTGACCAAGTTGGCTTTTTGGTCAGAGATTGGCTTACCTGGTCAATAATTGGTCATTAGGTCAAAAATTGACTATTTTGACCAAAATTGATTTTTAGTCAAAAGTTGACCTATTGGGTCAGTGGGGTGGTTAATGGGTCAAGGATTTACCATTTTAACCAAAGTTGATTTTTTAGTCAAAAGTTGACCTATTGGGTCAATGGGTTGGTCATTGGGTCAAGGATTGACCATTTTGACCAAGTAGACTTTTTGGTTTGAGATTGACTTATTGGGTCAATAAATGGTCATTACGTCAAAAATTGATTTTTTAAATCAAAATTAAATTTTTGTTCAAAAGTTGACCCGTTGGGTCAACGTGGTGGTCATTGGGTCAGAAATTGACCAATTTGACCAAGGTTGACTTTTGTTCAAAAGTTGACTTATTTACTCATTGAGTTGGTAATTGGGTCAAGTATTGACCATTTTGACCGAAGATGACTTTTTGGTCAAAATTTGATATATTAGGTCAATGGGTTAGTCATTGGGTCAAAAATTGACCATTTTGACCAAAGTTTACTTTTTGGTAAAAAGTTGACCTATTGGGTCAATGGGTAGTGATTAGGTTAAAAATTGACTATTTTGACCAAAATTGACTTTTTGGTCAAAAGTTGACATATTGGGTCAATGTGTTTGTCATTGGCTCAAGAATTGACCATTTTTACCAAAGTTAACTTTTTGTTTGAGTGTAACTTATTGGGTCAACAATTGGTCATTCGGTCAAAAATTGACTATTTTGACCAAAATCAAATTTTTGGTCAAAAATTAACCCATTTGGTCAACGGGGTGGTCATTGGTTCAGAAATTGACCATTTTGACCAAAGCTGACTTTTTGGTCAAAAGTTGACCTCTTTAATCAATGAGTCAGTAATTAGTCAAGAATCGACCATTTTGACAAAAGATGACTTTTCGATCAAAAGTCGACTTATCAGGTCAATGGGTTGGTCATTGGGTCAAAAATTAACCATTTTGACCAAAGTTGACTTTTTGGTCAAAAGTTGACCTATTGGGTCTATGGGTGGTCATAAAGGCCAAAATTTCACTATATTGACCAAAATTCACATTTTGGTTAAATATTAACTTATTGGGTCAATGGGTTTGCCATTGGGTTAAGGATTGGCCATTTTGACGAAAGTTGACTTTTTGGTTAGAGATTGATTTATTGGGTCAATAATTGGTGATTACTTAAAAAATAGACTATTTTGATCAAAATTGACTTTTGGTCAAAAGTCGACTTATTAGAGCCAATGGTTCGGGTCATCGGGTCAAGGATCGATCATTTCGACCAAAGTTGACTTTTTGGACAAAAGTTAAAATTTTGGAGTCAATTGGTCGGTCATTGGGTCAAGGATTGACCATTTTTACCAATGTTGACCATTTGGTCAGAGATTGGCATACTGGGTCAATAATTGGTCATTAGGTCAACGGGGTGGTCATTGGGTTAGAAATTGACCATTTTGACCAAAGTTGACTTTATGGTCAAAAGTTGACCTATTTGGTCAATGAGTTTATAATTTGGTCAAGAATTGACCATTTTGACAAATGATGACTTTTTGGTCAAAAGTTGACCTATTGGGTCAATGGGTTGGTCATTGGGTCAAGGATTGATCATTTTGACCAAAGTTGACTTTTTGGTCAAAATTTCACCTATTGGGTCAATGTGTGGTCATAAAGTTCAAAAATTGACTATATTGACCAAAAATGACTTTTTAGTCAAATGTTGATTTATTGGGTCAATGGGTTTATCAGTGGGTCGAGGATTGACCATTTTGACAAAAGTTGACTTTTTAGTTAGAGATTGACTTATTAGGTCAATAATTGTCATTAATTCAAAAATTAACTATTTTGACCTAAATTGAATTTTTAGTCAAAAGTTGACCTAATAGGCCAATGGGCTGGTCATTGGGTCAAGGATTAACCATTTTGACCAAAGTTGACTTTTTGGTCCAAAGTTGACCTATTGGGTCAATGGGTTAGTCACTGGGTCAAGGATTGACCATTTTGACCAAATTAACTTTTTGGTCAGAGATTAACTTCTTGGGTCGATATTTGGTCATTAGGTCAAAAATTGATTACTTTAACCAAAATTAAATTTTTTGTCAAAAGTTGACCCATTGGGTCAACGGGGTGGTCATTGGGTCAGAAATTGATCATTTTCATCAAAGTTGACTTTTTGGTTAAAAGTTGACATATTTGGTCAATGATTTGGTAATTGGGTCACGAATTGATCAGTTTGATCGAAGATGTCTTTTTGGTCAAAAGTTGATATATTGGGTCAATGGGTTGGTCATTGAGTCAAAAATTGACCATTTTGACTAAAGTTAACTTTTTGGTCAAAAATTAACCAATTGGGTCAATGGGTGGTCATTAGGTCAAAAATTGACTATTTTAACCAAAATTGAGTTTTTGGTCAAAAGTTGACCTATTGTGTCAATGGGTTTGTCATTGGGCCAAGGATTGTCCATTTTGACCAAAGTTGACTTTATGGTCAGAGATTGACTTATTGGGTTAATAATTGGAAAATAATTCAAAAATTTACTGTTTTGACCAAAATTGACATTTTGGTTAAAAATTGACCTATTAGGCCAATGAGTTCGTCATTGGGTCAATGATTGATCATTTTGACCAAAGTTGACTTTTTGGTCAAAAGTTAACCTATTAGGTCAATGGGTTGGTCATTTGGTCAAGGATAAACCATTTTGACAAAAGTTCACATTTTGGTCGGAGATTGGCTTACTAGGTCAATAATTGGTCATTGGGTCAAAAATTAACTATTTTGACAGAAATTGACGTTTTGGTCAAAAGTTGACCTATTGGGTCAATGGGTTTGTCATTGTGTCAAGGATTGACCATTTTGACCAAAGTTGACTTTTTGGTCAAAAGTTGACCTATTGGGTCAATGGGTTGGTCATTGGGTCAGATATTGACCATTTTGACCAAAGTTAATTTTTTGATCAAAAGTTGACCTATTGGGTCAATGCGTTGGTTATTGGGTCAGAAATTTACCATTTTGACAAAAGTTAACTTTTTGGGCAAAAGTTGACCGATTGGGTCAATGGGTTTTTCATTGGGTCAAAGATTAACCATTTTGACCAAAGTTGACTTTTTTTGTCAGGGATTGGCTTACTGGGTCAATAATTGGTCATTAGGTCAAAAAATGATTATTTTGACAAAAATTGACTTTTTAGTCAAAAGTTGACCTATTGGGTCAATGGGTTGTTCAATGATTCAAGGATTGACCATTTTGACCAAAGTTTTATTTTTGGTCAAAAGTTGACCTATTTAGGTCGATGAGGGACCATTAGGTCAAAAATTGACAATGTTTTAGCAAAATTGACTTTTTGGTCAAAAGTTGACCTATTTGGTCAATGGGTTGGTAATTGGGTCAAGGATTAACCATTTTAGCCAAAGTAAAATTTTTAGTCAAAAGTTGACAAATTGGGTAATGGGTTGGTCATTGGATCAAGGATAGACCTTATGACCAAAGTCGACTTTTTGGTCAGAGATGAACTTATTAGGTCAATAATTGGTCAAGAGGTCAAAAATTGACTATTTTGACCCAAATTGACTTTTTTGTTCAAAAGTTGACTTATTGGGTCAATGCGATGGTGACCAAAGTTGACTTTTTATTCAAAAGTTGACCTAATGAGTCAATGGGTTGGTCATTGGGTCAAAAAATGACCATTTTGAGCAAAGTTGACTTTTTTGTCAAAAGTTGACTTGTTTGGTCAATTGGTAGTCATTAAGTCAAAATTTGACTATTTTAACCAAAATAGATTTTTTGGTCAAAAGTTGACCTATTGGGTCAATGAGTTTGTCATTGGGTCAAAGATTAACCATTTTGACCAAAGTTGACTTTTTCGTCAGAGATTGGCTTATTGGGTCAATAATTGGTCATTAATTCAAAAATTAACTATTTTGACAAAAATTGGCTTTTTGGTCAAAAGTTGACCTGTTATGCCAATAGGTTGGTCATTGGGTCAAGGATTGATCGCTAGGACCAAGGTTGACTTTTTGGTCAAACGTTGACCTATTGGGTCAATGGGTTGGTCATTTGGTTAAGGATTGACATTTTTGACCAATGTTGACTTTTTGGTCAGAGATTGGCTTACTGGGTCAATAATTGGTCATTAGGTAAAAAATTGACTATTTCGACCAAAAATGACTTTTTGGTCAAAAGTTGACCTATTCGGTCAATGGATTGGTCATTGGGTCAAGGAATGACCATTTTGACCAAGGTTGATTTTTTGTTCAAAAGTTGACCGATTGGGTCAATGGGTTGGTCATTGGGTCAAGGATTGACCATTTTGAGAAAAGTTGACTTTTAGGTGAGAGATTCACTTATCAGGTCAATAATTGATCATTAGGTCAGAAATTAATTATTTTGACATAAATTAAATTTTTTGCCAAAAGTTAACCCATTTTGTCAACGGGGTGGTCATTGGTTCAGAAATTGACCATTTTGACCAAAGTTGACTTTTTGGTCAAAAGTTGACCTATTTGGTCAATGAGTCGGAAATTGGGTCAAGAATTGACCAATTTTACCGAAGATGACTTTTTGTTCAAAATTTGATCGATTGGGTCAATGGGTTGGTCATTGGGTTAAAAAATGACCAATTTGACCAAAGTTAACTTTTTGGTCAAAAGTTGATCTATTAGGTTAATGGGTGGTCTTTAGGTCAAAAATTGACTATTTTGACCAAAATCGACTTTTGGTCAAAAGTCAATCTATTCGTCAATAGATTTGTCATATCGGTCAATGATTTTCCATTTCGACCAAAGTCGACTTTTTAGTCGGAGATCGACTTATTAGGTCAATAATCGGTTATTAGGTAAAAAATCGACTATTTTGATCAAAATTGAATTTTTGGTCAAAACTTAACCCATTGGGTCAACGGGGAGGTCATTGGGTTAGAAATTGACAATTTTGACCAAAGTTGATTTTTTTGTAAAAAGTTGACATATTTGGTCAAAGAGTTGGTAATTGGGTCAAGAATTGGCTATTTTGACCAAATATGACATTTTTGGTCAAAAGTTGACCTATTGAGTCAATGGGTGGTCATTAGGTCAAAAATAGACTATTTTGAACAAAATTGACTTTTTGGTCAAAAGTTGACCTTTTGGGTCAATGGGTTTGTCATTGGGTCAAGGATTGACCAATTTGACCAAAGATGACTTTTTCGTCAGAGATTGACTTACTAGGTCAGTAATTGGTCATTAGGTAAAAAATTGATTATTTTAACCAAAATTGACTTTTTGGTCAAAAGTTGACCTATTGGGTCAATGGATTGGTCATTGGGTCAATGATTCATCATTTTGACCAAGGTTGACTTTTTGGTCAAAAGTTGACTTATTAAGTCATTGGGTCGGTTATTGGGTCAAGGATTGACCATTTTGACCAAACTTGACTTTTTGGTCATAGATTGACTTATTGGGTCAATAATTGGTCGTTAGGTCAAAAATTGATTATTTTGACCAAAATTAAATTTTTTTTCAAAAGTTGACCTATTGGGTCAACGGGGTGGTCATTGGGTCAGAAATTGACCATTTTGACCAAAGTTGACTTTTTGGTCAAAAGTTGACCTATTTGGTCAATAAATTTGTAGTTGGGTCAAGAATGAACCATTTTGACCGAAGATGACTTTTTGGTCAAAATTTGATCTATTGGGTCAATGGGTTGGTCATTGTGTTAAAAATTGACCATTTTGACCAAAGTTGAATTTTTTGTCAAAAGTTGACCTATTGGGTCAATGTGTGGTCATTAAGTCAAAAATTGACTTTTTTGACCAAAATTTACTTTTTGGTCAAAAGTTGACCTATTGGGCCAATGGGTTTATCGTTGGGTTAAGGTTTGACCATTTTGACCAAAGTTGACTTTTTGGTCGAAATTGACTTATTGGGTCAATAATTGGTCATTAGGTCAAAAATCGAATATTTTGACGAAAATTGAATTTTGGTGAAAAGTCGACTTAATCGGGTCAACGAGGTGGTCATTGTGTCGAAATCGACCATTTTGACTAAAGTTGACTTTTGGTCAAATGTTGAGCAATTTGGTCGATGAGTTGGTAATCAGGTTAAGAATTGACCATTTTCACCAATAATGACTTTTTAGTCAAAATTCGATCTATCGAGTCAATGGGTAAAAAATTGACCATTTTTGACTAAAGGCGACTTTTTGGTCAAAAGTTAACCTATTGCGTCAATGGGTGGTCATTAGGTCAAAAATTGACTATTTTGACCAAAATTTATTTTTTGGTCAAAAGTTGACCTATTGGGTCAATGGGTTTGTTATTGGGTCAAGGATTAACCATTTTGACCAAAGTTGACTTTTTGGTCGGAGATCGACTTATTGGGTTAATAATTGGTCATTAATTCAAAAATGACCATTTTGACCAAAATTGACTTTTGGTCAAAATTTGACCTATTTTGCCAATGGGTTGGTCATTGGGTAAATGATTGATCATTTTGACCAAAGTTAACTTTCTGGTCTAAGGTTGACCTATTGGGTCAATAGGTTGGTCACTGGGTCAAGGATTAACCACTTTGACCAAGTTGACTTTTTGGTCAGAGATTGGCTTACTAGATCAATAATTGGTCATTAGGTCAAAAATTAACTATTTTGACCAAAATTGACTTTTTGGTTAAAAGTTGACCTATTGGATCAATGAGTGGTCATTAAGTCAAAAATTGCCTTTTTTGACCAAAATTGACTTTTTGGTCAAAAGTTGAACGATTGAGGCAATCAGTTTATCATAGGGTCAAAGATTGACCATTTTGACCAAAGTTGACTTTTTGGTCAGAGATTGACTTATTGGGCCAATAATTAGTCATTAGGTTAAAATTGATTATTTTTGCCAAAATTGAATTTTTGGTCAATAGTTAACCTATTGAGTCAATGAGGCGGTCATTGGGTCAGAAATTGACTATTTTGACCAAAGATGACATTTTGGTCAAAAGTTGACCTATTTTGACCAAAATTTAATTTTTGGTCAAAATTTAACCAATTGGTTCAACGGGGTGGTCATTAGGTCAAAAATTGACCATTTTGAGCAAAGTTGACTTTTAGTCAAAAGTTGAACTATTTGGTCAATGAGTTGGTAATTGGGTCAAGAATTGACCATTTTGACCAAAGATGACTTTTCGGTCAAAAGTTGACCTATTGGGTCAATTGGTTGGTCAATGGGTCAAAAATTGACCATTTTGACTAAATTTAACTCTTTGCTCAAAATGGGTCAATGGGTGGTCATTAGGTCAAAAATTGACTTTTGACCAAAATTAACTTTTTGGTCAAAAGTTGACCTATTGGGTCAATGGGTTTGTCATTGGGTCAAGGATTGACCATTTTGACCAAAGTTGACTTTTTCGTCAGAGATTGACTTATTGGATCAATAATTGGTCATTAATTCAAAAATTGATTATTTTGGTTATTTGGTCAAAAATTGACTATTTTGATCAAAACTAAATTTTTGGTCAAAAGTTGACCCTTTGGGTCAACGGGGTCGTCATTGGGTCATAAATTGACCATTTTTTACCAAAGTTGACTTTTTGGTCAAAATTTAATCTAATTGGTCAATGAGTTTGTAATTGGATCAAAAATTGACCATTTTGACCAAAGATGACTTTTTTGTCAAAAGTTGATCTATTGGGTTAATGGGTTGGTCATTAGGTCAAAAGTTGACCATTTTGACCAAAGTTGACTTTTCGGTCAAATAGTTGTCTTTTTTGTCAAAAGATGACCTATTGGGTCAATGGGTTTGTCGTTGGGTTAAGGATTGACTAATTTTATCAAAGTTGACTTTTGGTCAGAGCTGACTTATTAGGTCAATACTTGGTCATTAAGTAAAAATTTGACTATTTTGACCAGAAGGGAATTTTTGGCCAAAGGTTAGCCCATTGAGTCAACGGGGTGGTCATTGGGTCAAAAATTGAACATTTTGACCGAAATTGACTTTTCGATCAAAAGTTGACTTATTTGGTCAATGAGTTGGTAATTTGGTCAAGAATTGACCACTTTGACCAAAATGACTTTTTGGTCAAAAATTGACCTATTGAGTCAATAGGTGGTCATTGGGGAAAAATTGACCATTTTGACCAAAGTTGACTTTTTGTTTAAAAGTTGACCTATTGGGTCAATAGGTGGTCATTAAGTCAAAAATTGACTATTTTGACCAAAATCCACTATTTGGTCAAAAGTTGACCTATTGGGTCAATGGGATTGTCATTGAGTCAAGGATTGACCATTTTGACTGAAGTTGACTTTTTGGTCAAAGATTGACTTATTGGGTCAATAATTTGTCATTAATTCAAATATTGACTTTTTTTGAACAAAATTGACTTTTTGGTCAAAAGTTGACCTACGAGGCCAATGGGCTGGTTAATGGGTCAATGATTAATCTTTTTGGCAGAAGTTGACTTTTTGTTCAAAAGTTTAACCATTTTGAGAAAGTTGACTTTTTGGTCAAAAGTGTCTATTTGGTCAATGGGTGGTCATTAGATCAAAATTTAACTATTTTGACCAAAATTGACTTTTTGGTCAAAAGTTAAACTATTGGGTCAATGGGTTTGTCATTGGGTCAAGGATTAACCATTTTGACCAAAGTTGACTTTTTGGTCGGAGATTGACTTACTGGGTCAATAATTGGTCATTATGTAAAAATTGACTATTTTGACCAAAAGTAAATTTTTTGTCAAAAGTTAACCCATTGGGTCAATGGGGTGGTCATTGGGTGGGTCAGAAATTGATCATTTTGATCAAAGATGACATTTTCGTCAAAAGTTGACATATTTTGACCAAAATTGAATTTTTAGTCAAAAGTTAACCCATTGGGTTAACGTGGAAGTCGTTGCGTCTGAAATTGACCATTTTAAGTAAAATTGACTTTTTGGTCGAAAGTTGACCTATTTGGTCAATGAGTTGCTAATTGACTCAAGAATAGACTATTTTGACCAAAGTTGACTTTTTGGTCAAAGTTGACCTATTGGGTAAATGGGTGGTCTTTAGGTGAAAATTTAACTATTTTGACCAAAATTGACTTTTTGGTCAAGGGTTGACCTATTAGGTCAATGGGTTTACCATTGGGTCGAGGATTGACCACTTTGACCAAAGTTGACTTTTTGGTCAGAGATTGACTTATTAGGTCAATAATTGGTCATTAATTCAAAAATTGCTATCTTGGTCATTGGATTAAAAATTGACTATTTTGACCAAAATTAAATTTTTAGTCAAAAGTTGACCCATTGTGTCAATAGGGTGGTCATTGGGTTAGAAATTGACCATTTTGACCAAAGTTAACTTTTTGGTCAAAAGTTAACCTATTTGTTCAATGAGTTCGTAATTAGGTCAAAAATTGATCATTTTGACCAAAGATGACCTTTTGGTCAAAATTTGCTCTGTTGGGTCAATTGGTTGGTCAATGGGTCGAAAATTGACAATTTTGACCAAAGTTAACTTTTTGTTCAAAAGTTGACCTATTGGGTTAAAGTGTGGTCATTCATTGAAAAATTGACAATTTTGACCAAAATTGACAATTCGGTCAAAGTTGAACTATTGGGTCAAAGGGTTTGCCATTGGGTCAAGCATTGACCATTTTGACCAAAGTTAACTTTTTGGCCAGAGATTTACTTATTGGGTCAATAAATGGTCATTAATTCAAAAATTGACTATTGTGACCAAAATTGAATTTTTTGTCAAAAGTTGACCTATTAGGCTAATGGGTTGGTCATTGGGTTAAGGACTGATCATTTTGGCCAAAGTTGACTTTTTAGTCAAAAGTTGACCTATTAGGTCAATGGGATAGTCATTGGGTTAAGGATTGACCATTTTGACCACGGTTGACTTTTTAGGTCAATAATTAGTCATTAGGTCAAAAATTGACTATTTTGATCAAAATTAAATTTTTGGTCAAAAGTTAACCCATTGGGTCAATGGGGTGGCCATTGGATCAGAAATTGACCATTTTGACCAAAGTTGACTTTTTGGTCAAATGTTGACCTATTTGGTCAATGATTTCGCAATTGGGTAAAAATTGACCATTTTGACCAAAGATGACTTTTTTGGTCAAAAGTTGATCTATTGGGACAATGGGTTGGTGAACGGTCAAAAATTGACCATTTGACTATTTTGTCAAAAGTTGACATATTGGGTCAATCGGTGGTCATTCAGTAAAAATTGACTATTTTGACAAAAATTGGCTGTTTGGTCAAAAGTTGATCTATTGGGTTAATGGGTTTGTTATTGGGTCAATGATTAACTATTTTGACCAAAGTTGACTTTTTGGTCAGAAATTGACCTATTGGGGTCAATAATAGTTCTTTTGGTCAAAAATTGACTATTTTGACCAAAATTGACTTTTTAGTCAAAGGTTGGCCTATTGGGTCAATGGGTTTGTCATTGGGTCAAGGATTGACCATTTTGACCAAAGTTGACTATTTTGTCAGAGATTAACTTATTTGGTCAAAAATTGGTGATTAGGTAAAAAATTAACTATTTTGACCAAAATTGAATTTTTGGTCAAAAGTTAACCCAATGGGTCAACTGCGTAGTCATTAGGTCAGAAATTGACCATTTTGACCAAAGATGACTTTTTGGTTAAAAGTTGACCTATTTTACTCCAAAATTAAATTTTTGGTCAAAAGTTAACTCATTGGATCAACGAGGTGGTCGTTGGGTTAGAAATTGACCATTTGACCAAAGTTTACTTTTTGGTCAAAAGTTGGCATATTTGGTCAATGAGTTGGTAATTAGGTCAAGAATTCACCATTTTGACCAAAGATGACTTTTTAGTCAAAAGTTGACCTATTGGGTCAATGAGTTGGTCATTGAGTCAAAAATTGACCATTTTGACCAAAGTTGACTTTATGGTCAAAAGTTAACCTATTGTGATAATGGGTGGTCATTAGATTAAAAATTGACTATTCTGACCAAAATTGACTCTTTGTTCAAAAGTTGACCTATTGGGTCAATCGGTTTGTCATTGGGTCAAGGATTGACCATTTTGACCAAATTTAACTTTTTGGTCAAAAGTTGACCTATTTGGTCAATGAGTTGGTAATTGGTTCAAGAATTGACCATTTTGACCAAAGATGACTTTTTGGTCAAAAGTTGATCTATCGGGTCATCGAGTAATAAAGTGTCATTTTGACCAAAGTTGACTTTTGGTCAAAAGTTAACTTATTGGGTCAATGGTTGGTCACTTAGTAAAAATCGACAATTTTGACCAAAATCGACTCTTCGGTCAAAAGTTGATCTATCGGGACAATGGGTTCGTCATTAGATCAAGGATCGACTATTTTCTACAAAGTTGACTTTTGGTCGAGATCGAGTTCATGGGTCAATATTTGGTCATTTGGTCAAAAATTGACTATTTTGACCAAAATTGAATTTTTGGTCAAAAGTTAAGCCATTTAGTGAACTGGGTGGTCATTGGCTTAGAAATTAACCATTTTGACTAAAGTTGACTTTTTGGTCAGAAATTGACCTATTTGGTCGATGAGTTGGTAATTTGGTCAAGAATTGACTTTTTGACCAAAGATGATTTTTTGGGCAAAAGTTGACCTATTAGGCCAATGGGTTGGTCATTAGGTCAAAATTTAACCATTTTGATCAAAGTTAACTTTTTGGTCAAAAGTTGACCTGTTGGGTCAATGGGTGATCAATAAATCAAAAATTGATTATTTTGACCAATAGTTCCTATTTGGTCAAAAGTTTATCTATTGGGTCAATGGGTTTGACATTGGGTCAAGGGTTGACCATTTTGACCAAAGTTGACTTTTTGGTCAGAGATTGACTTATTGGGTCAATAATTGGTCATTAATTCAAAAATAAACTATTTTGAACAAAATTGACTTTTTGGTCAAAAGTTGACCTATTAGGCCAATGGGTGGGTCATTGGGTCAAGGATTGATGATTTTCACCAATGTTGACTTTTTGCTCAAAAGTTGACATATTTGGTCAATGGGTTGGTCATTGGGTCAAGGATTGATCATTTTGACTAAAGTTGAATTTTTGATCAGAGATTGTCTTACTGGGTCAATAATTGGTCATTAGGTCAAAAATTGATTATTTTGACCAAAATTAATATTTTTGGTCAAAAGTTGACCTATTGGGTCAATGGGTTGGTCATTGGGTTAAGGATTGACCATTTTGACCAAAGTTGACTTTTTTGTCAAAAGGTCACCTATTGGGTCAATAATTGGTCAATTGGTCAAAAATTGATAATTTTTCCATAATCGTTTTTTTTGGTTAAAAGTTGACCTATTAGGTCAATGGGTTGGTCAATAGGTTAAGGATTGACTCTTTTGACCAAAGTTAACTTTTCAGTCAAAAGTTGACCTATTGGGTCAATGGGTTGGTCATTGGGTCGAGCATTGACCATTTTGATCAAAGTTGAGTTTTTGGTCAGAGATTGACTTATTGGGTAAATAATTGGTCATTAGGTAAAAAATTAATTATTTTGACCAAAATTGAATTTTTTATAAAAAGTTAACCCTTTGGGTTAACGGGGAGGTCATTGGGTTAGAAATTGACCATTTTGACCAAAGTTTACTTTTCGGTCAAAAGATGTCATATTTGTTCAATGAGTTGGTAATGGGTTGGTCATTGGGTCAAATGTTGACCTATTTTGACCAAAGATGATTTTTTTGGTCAAAAGTTAACCTATTCGATAAGTGGGTTGGTCATTGGTTCAAAAATTGAGCATTTTTTACCAAAGTTGACTTTTTGGTCAAAAATTGAACTATTGGGTCAATGGGTGGTCATTAGGTCAAAAATTTACTATTTTGACCAAATTTGACGTTTTAATCAAAAGCTGATCTATTTGTTCAATGGGTTTGTCATTGGGTCAAGGATTGACCATTTTGACCAAAGTTATCTTTTTGGTCAGAGATTGACTTGTTGGGTCAACAATTGGTCATTAATTCAAAAATTGACTATTTTGACCAAAATTGATTTTTTGGTCAAAAGTTGACCTATTGGGTCAATGGGTTTGTCATTGAGTCAAGGATTGACCATTTTGACCAAAGTTGACTTTTTTGGTCAGAGATTGACTTATTGGGTCAATGACGGGTCATTAATTCAAAAATTGACTATTTTGACAAAAATTGACTTTTTGGCCAAAAATTGACCTATTAGGCCAATGGTTTGGTCATTGGTTCAATGATTGATCATTTTGACCGAAGTTGACTGTTTGGACAAAAGTTGACATATTGGGTCAATGGGTTGGTCATTGGGCCAAGGATTGACCATTTTGACCAATTTTATCTTTTCGGTCAAAAGTTGACCTATTTATGTCAATGAGGAGGTCATTAGGTCAAAAATTGACTATTTTGACAAAAATTAACTTTTTGGTCAAAAGTTGACCTATTGGGTAAATGTGTTGGTCATTGGGTCAAGTATTAACTATTTTGGCTAAAGTTGACTTTTTAGTCAAAAGTTGACAAATTGGGTCAATATGTTGGTCATTGGATCAAGGATTGACCATTTTCACCAATATTGACATTTAGGTCATTATGTCAGAAATTGAACATTTGTTCCAAATTTGACTTTTTGGTCAAAAGTTGACCTTTTGGGTCAATGAGGTGGTCATTAGGTCAAAAATTAACTATTTTTATTAAAATTGAATTTTTCGTAAAAAGTTAACCCTTTGGGTTAACGGGGAGGTCATTGGGTCAGAAATTGACCATTTTGACCAAAGTTTACTTTTTGGTCAAAAGTTGTCATATTTGTTCAATGAGTTGGTAATGGGTTGGTCATTGGGCCAAAAGTTGACCTAGTTTGACCAAAGATGATTTTTTTGTGGGACAAAAATTGAACATTTTACCAAAGTTGGCTTTTTGGTCAAAAATTGAACTATTGGGTCAATGGGTGGTCATTAGGTAAAAAATTAAATATTTTGACCAAAATTGACGTTTTAATCAAAAGCTGATCTATTGGTTCATTGGGTTTGTCATTGGGTCAAGGATTGACCATTTTGACCAAAGTTAACTTTTTGGTCAGAGATTGACTTTTTGGGTCAACAATTGGTCATTAATTCAAAAATTGACTATTTTGACAAAAATTGATTTTTTAGTCAAAAGTTGACCTATTGGGTTAATGGGTTTGTCATTGGGTCAAGGATTGACCATTTTGACCAAAGTTGACTTTTTTGTCAGAGATTGACTTATTGGGTCAATGATTGGTCATTAATTCAAAAATTAACTATTTTGACCAAAATTAACTTTTTGGCCAAAAATTGACCTATTAGGCCAATGGGTTGGTCATTGGTTCAATGATTGATCATTCTGACCAAAGTTGATTGTTTGGTCAGAAGTTGACCTATTGGGTCAATGTGTTGTTCATTGGGTCAAGGATTGACCATTTTGACCGATTTTGTCTTTTTGGTCAAAAGTTGACTTATTTATGTCAATGAGTTGGTCATTAGGTAAAAAATTGACTATTTTGACCAAAATTAACTTTTTGGTCAAAAGTTGACCTATTGGGTAAATGGGTTGGTCATTTGGTAAAGTATTAACCATTTTGGCCAATGTTTGCTTTTTAGTCAAAAGTTGACAAATTGGGATTCGATGCCTACTTTTCTTTTCTATATGCAACCTAAGCAGCTACTTCTGGTCCAGTGTGTGCGAGATAGAAAAAACTCTCATCATCATAACATCACTCCTTTCTTTAGTTATTGAGAAAGTAGCATCAACCTCATGCGTGCCTGAATTCTGTGTCAATTTGCCACCAGCAGGGTCAGTGGCCGCTTTGGCATCCTTCATGCCAAATCCCAATCAAGGATTGACTATTTTCAACCTCCTTTCTTTAGTTCGTGAAGAGGGCTAGGACAACTCTTAGAGGGATTTGGCATGAAGGATGCCAAAGCGGCCACTGACCCTGCTGGTGGCAAATTGACACAGAATTCAGGCACGCATGAGGTTGATGCTACTTTCTCAATAACTAAAGAAAGGAGTGATGTTATGATGATGAGAATTTTTTCTATCATGCTTTCAATATGTTGGTCATTGGATCAAGGATTGACTATTTTCACCAAAGTTGACATTTAGGTCATTATGTCAGAAATCGACCATTTGTTCCAAATTTGACCTTTTGGTCAAAGGTTCACCTGTTGGGTCAATGAGGTGGTCATTAGGTCAAAAATTTACAATTTTGACCAAAATTAACTTTTGGTCAAAAGTTGTCCTTTTGGATCAATAAGTTGGACAAGGATTGACTATTTTGAACAAAATTGACATTTTGGTCAAAAGTTGACTGTTGGGTCAATGGGTTGGTCATTGGGTCAAGGATTGACCATTTTAACCAAAGTTGACTTTTTGGTCAAAAGTTAACCTATTGGGTCAATAATTGGTCATTAAGTTTAAAAATTACTAGTTTGACCAAAATTGTCTTTTTGGTCAAAAGTCGATATATTGGGTCAGTAGGTTGCTCATTGGGTCAAGGATTGACCATTTCGACCAAAGTTGACTTTTTAGTCAAAAGTCGACTTATCGGGTCATTTGGTCGAGGTATCGACCATTTTGAACAAAGTTGACTTTTTGGTCAGAGATTGACTTATTGGGTCAATAATTGGTCATTTTGACAATAATTAAATTTTTTGTGAAAATTGACTCATTGTGTCAGCGGGGTGGTCATTGGGTCAGAAATTGACCATTTTAAACAAAGTTGACTTTTTGGTCAAAAGTTGACCTATTTGGTCAATGAGTTGGTAATTGGGTCAAGAATTGACCTTTTTGACCGAAGACGACTTTTTGGTCAAAATTTGATCATTTGGGTTAATGGGTTAGTCATTGGGTCAAAAATTAACCTTTTTGACGAAAGTTGGCTCTTTGGTCGAAAGTTGACTTATTGGATCAATTGGCGGTCATTAGGTCAAAAATTGACTATTTTGACAAAAATTGACTTTTTGGTCAAACGTTGACCTATTGGGTCAATGGGTTAAGGATTGAGCATTTTGACCAAAGTTGACTTTTTGAGTCGCGTATCGACTTATCGGGTCGATAATTGGTCATTAATTCAAAATCGACTATTTTGACCAAAAATTGACTTTTGGTCGAAAGTTGACTTATTGGCCAATGGTTCGGACATTGGGTCTAGGATTGATCATTTTGACCTAAGTTGACTTTCGGTCGAAAAGTCGACTATTGGGTTAATGGGTTGGTCATCGTGGGTCGAGGAGTGACCATTTTGACAAAAATTGATATTTTGGTCGAGGATTGGTCTTTATCGAGTCAATAGTTGGTAATTAGGTCAAAAATTGACTATTTTGACTAAAATTGACTTTTTGGTCAAAAGTTGACCTATTGGGTCAATGGGATGGGTGCTCATTAAGTAAAAAATTGTCTATTTTGAACAAAATTGACTTTTTAGTCAAAAGTTGAACTATCGGGTCAATGGGTTTGTCATTGGGTTAAGGATTGACCATTTTGACCAATGCTGACTTTTTTGTCAGAGAGTGACTCATTGGCTCAATAATTGGTCATTATGTCAAAAATTAATTTTTTTGACCAAAAATAATTTTTTCAAAAGTTGACCCATTGTGTCACGGGGTGATCATTGGGTCAGAAATTGATCATTTTGACCAAAGTTGACCAATTTGGTCATTGAGTTGGTAATTAGGTCAAGAATTGACCATTTTGACATAATATGACTTTTTGGCCAAATGTTGATCTATTGGTTCAATGGGTTGGACATTGGTTCAAAAATTGACCATTTTGACCAAAGTTGACTTGTTGGTCAAAAGTTGACCTATTCGGTCAGTGGGTGGTCATTAGGTCAAAAATTGATTATTTTCACTAAAATTGACTTTTTGGTCAAAACTTGACCTATTGGGTCAATAGGTTTGTCATTGGGTCAAGGATTGACCATTTTTACCATATTTGACTTTTTGGTCAGAAATTGACTTATTGGGTCAAAAATTGGTCATTAGATCAAAAATTGAATATTTTGACAAAAATTGAATTTTTAGTCAAAAGTTTACCCATCAAGTCAACAAGTTAGTCATCAGATCGAGAATCGACCATTTCGACCATAGTCGACTTTTTGGTCGAGATCGACTTATCGGGTCAAAAATCGGTCATTAATTCAAAATTCGATTATTTTGAGCCGTAATTTGACTATTTTGACCAAAATTAAATTTTTGGTCGAAAGTCAATCTATGGGTCAGCGAAGTGGTCATAGGTCGACATTATTCTTATGATCAAAGTTGACTTTTTGGTCAAATGTTGACCAATTTGGTCAATGAGTTCGTAAAGGGTCAAAAATTGACCATTTTGACCAAGGATGACTTTTTGGTCAAAAGTTAATCTATTGGATCAATGGGTTGGTGACCCGTCAAAAATTGACCTATTGGGTCAATGGATGGTCATTCAGCAAAAATTAACTATTTTGACAAAAATTGACTATTTGGTCAAAAGTTGATCTATTGTGTTAATGGGTTTATTATTGGGTCAAGGTTTGGCTATTTTGACCAAAACTAATTTTTTGCCAAAAGTTATCCCATTGGGTCAACGAGATGGTCATTGGGTTAGAAATTGAACATTTTGACCAAACTTGACTTTTTGGTTAAAAGTTGACCTATTTGATCAATGAGTTGATAATTTGGTCAAGAATTGACCATTTTGACCAAAAATGACATTTTGGTCAAAAGTTGATTTTTTGGGTCAAAAATTGACCATTTTGACCAAAGTTGACTTTTTGGTCAAAAGTTGACTTATTAGGTCAATGAGTGGTCATTAAGTCAAAAATTGACTATTTTGACCAAAATTCATTATTTGGTCAAAAGTTGACCTATTGGGTCAATGGTTTGTCATTGAGTCACGGATTGACCATATTTACCAAAATTGACTTTTTGGTCAGAGATTGACTTATTGGGTTATTAATTTGTCATTATTTCTAAAATTGACAATTTTGACCAAAATTGACTTTTTGGTCAAAAGTTGACCTATTAGGGTCAGAGATTGGCTTACTAGGTCAATAATTGGTCATTAGGTCAAAAATTGACTATCATGACCAAAATTGATTTTTTGGTCAAAAGTGAACTATTGGGTCAATGGGTTGGTCATTGGGTCAAGGTTTGACTATTTTGACCAAAGTTAACTATTGAGTCTAAAGTCGACTTATTGGGTCAATGGGTTGGTCTTCGAGTCAATGATCGAATTACGTACTATAGTCGACTTTTGGTCGAAGATCGCCTTATCAGGTTAATAAGTGGTCATTAGTGTCGAAAATTGATTATTTTGACCAAAATTAAATTTTGGTCAAAAGTTGAACCATTGGGTCAATGGGGTGGTCATTGGGTCAGAAATTGACCATGTTGACCAAAGTTGACTTTTTGATCAAAAGTTGACCAATTTGGTAAATGAGTTGGTTATTTAGTCAAGAATTGACCATTTTGAATGAAGTTGACTTTTTGGTCAAAATTTGATCTATTGGGTTAATGGGTTAGTCATTGGGTCTAAAATTGACCATTTTGACTAAAGTTGACTTTTTGGTCAAAAGTTGACCTATCGGGTCAATTGGTTGGTCATTGTGTCAAAGATTGACCATTTTGACCAAAGTTAACTTTTTGGTAAAAAGTTGACCTATTGGATCAATAATTGGTCATTAAGTCAAAAATTTACTATTTTGACCAAAATTGACTTTTTGATCAAAAGTCGATATATTGGGTCAGTGGATTGGTCATTGGGTCAAGGATTGACCATTTTGACCAAAGTTAACTTTTTGGTTAAAAGTTGACCTATTGGATCGATGGGTCGGTCATTGGGTCGAAGATCGACCAATTTGACCAAAGTCGACTTTTTGGTTGAGATTGACTTACTCGGGTCAATAAATTGTCGATAAGTCGAAAATTGATTATTTTGGTAAAATTAAATTTGTAAATGAGTCAATTGACGGTGGTGGTCATTGGGTCGAGATTGACCATTTCGACAAAAGTTGACTTTTTGGTCAAAAGTTGACATATTGGGTCAATTGGGTTGTCATTAGGTAAAAAATTGACAATTTTGGCCAAAAGTTGACTATTTGGTCAGAGATTAACTTATTGGGTCAATAATTGGTGATTAGGTCAAAAATTAACTATTTTACCAAAATTGAATTTTTGGTCAAAATAAAACCCATTGCGTCCACGAGGTAGTCATTGGGTCAGAAATTGATAAATTTGACCATATTTGACTTTTTTGTCAAATGTTGATCTATTTGGTCAATGAGTTGGTAATTGGTTCAAGAATTGATCATTTTGACTAAAGATGACTTTTTAGTCAAACGTAGACCTATTGGGTTAATTGGTCAGTCATTGGGTCAAAAATCGACCATTTTGACCAAAGTCGACTTTATGGTCAAAAGTTCGACCTATTGGGTCTTTAGTCAGTCAATGTGTAAAAAATCGACAATTTCGACCAAAATCGACTTTTTGGTAATAAGTCGACCTTTGTGCACTAATAGGCTTGTTATTGGGTCAAGGATCGACCATTTTGACTAAAGTTGACTTTTGGTTAAAAGTCGACTTATTCGATCTCTGAGCTCAGTAATGGTCAAGAATCGACCATTTTTACCAAAGATGATTTTTTGGTCAAAAGTTAATCGTAGGGTCAATGAGTCGGTCATTAGGTCAAAATCGACCATTGTCACCAAAGTTGACTTTTTGGTCAAAAGTTGAACTATTAGGTCAATTGGTGGTCATTCAATAAAAAATTGTATATTTTGACCAAAATATACTTTTTGGTCAAAAGTTGACCTATTGGGTATGGGTTTTTCATGGGGTGAAAGATTCGACCATTTTCACCAAAGTCGATTTTTTTGTCGAGAATCGACTTATTGGGTCAATAATCGGTCATTCGGTCAAAAATCGACAATTTTGTGTAGAATCGATTTTTTGGTCAAAAGTTAACCTATCGAGTCAATCAGTGTTTGTGTCGAAATTGACCATTTTGATCAAAGTCGACTTTTTACTCAAAAGTTGATCTATTTTTGGTCAATGAGTCGTAATTTAGTCGAGAATCGATCATTTGACCAATATGATTTTTTCGATCAAAAGTTAATCTATCAGGCAATGTGCTGGTGATCGGGGTCGAAAATCGACCATTTCGATCCAAGTCGACTTTTTTGTCACAAGTCGATTGACCAGGTCGGGCAAGTGGTCATCGAGTCAAAATTGATTATTTTGACCATACTCACTACTTGGTCAAAGTCGACTTATCGGGTCAATGGGCTTGTCATTGGGTCAGGATTAACCATATTGCGCAAAGTCGACTTTTCGGTCAGAGATCGACATTTTAGTCGATAATTGATCATTAATTAAAATCGCAATTTTCGACCAAAATCGACTTTTGTGATTCAAAGCCGCTATTAGGCGAATGAGTCGGTCATTAGGTTAAGGATCGATCATTTTTGACCAAAGTCGACTTTTCGTCGAAAAGTCGACATAGTCAGATCAATGGGTTGGTCATTGGATCAAGGATTGACCATTTTGACCAAAGTTGACTTTTTGGTCGGAGATTGGCTTGCTGGGTCAATAATTGGTCATTAGGTCAAAATTTGACTATTTTGACCAAAAATGATTTTTTTGGTCAAAATTTAACCTATTGGGACAATGGGTTGGTCATTGGGTCAAGAATTTACCATTTTGACTAAAGTTGACCTATTGGGTCAATCAATTGGTCATTGGGTCAAGGATTGACCATTTCTACCAAGGTTTACTTTTTGGTCAATAATTGACTTATTGGGTCAATAATTGGTCATTAGGTCAAAAATTTATTATTTTAACCACAATTAAATTTTTGGTCAAAAGTTGACCTATTGGGTCTACAGGGTGGTCATTAGGTCGAAATCGACCATTTCGACCGAAGTCGACTTTTCACTCAAAGTCGACTCTATTTGGTCAATGAGTGAGTAATTGCATCAAGAATTAACCATTTTGACCAAAGATGAGTTTTTGGTCATAATTCGATCTATTGGGTTAATGGGTCTAGTCATTTAGGTCAAAATCGACCATTTTGACCAAAGTTGATCTTTTTGGTCAAAAGTCGACTCATTGGGTCAATGGGTGGTCATTAGGTCAAAATCGACTATTTTGACTAAAATCATACTTTTTGGTCAAAAGTCGACCTATCGGGTTAATGGGCTTGTCATTCGGTCAAGGATCGACCATTTTGACCAAAATTGACTTTTGGTCGAGATCGACTTATCGGGTCAATAATCGGTCATTAGGTCAAAATTGATTATTTTGACCAAAATAGAACTTTTTGGTCAAAAGCTAACCCTTTGGGTCAACGGGAGGTCAATCGAATCGAAATTGACCATTTCGACCAAAAGTTACTTTTGGTCGAAAGTCGACCTATTAGTTCAATGTGTTGTCATCAGAGTCAAGAATCGATGATTTTAACCAAATATGATTTTTTGGTCAAAAGTTGACTTACTGGGTCAATGGGTTAGTCATTGGATCAAAAATTGACCATTTTCACCAACGTTGACGTTTTGGTCAAAAGTTATCTTATTTGGTCATTGGGTGGTCATTAGGTCAAAAATTAATTATTTTGACAAAAATTGACTTTTTGGTCAAAAGTTTACCAATTGGGTCAATGGGTTTGTCATTGAGTCATGGATTGACCATTTCGACTAAAGTTGACTTTTAAGTGAGAGATTGACTAATTGGTCAAGAATTGGTCATTAAATCAAAAATTGTCTATTTTGGTCATTTGGTCAGAAATTAACTATTAGGTCAAAAGTTGACCCATTGGGTCAACGGGGTGGTCGTTGGGTCAAATTGACCATTTTGACCAAAGTTGACTTTTTGGTCAAATGTTGAATTATTTGGTCAATGAGTTGGTAATTGGGTCCAGAATTGACAGTTTTGACCAAAGATGACTTTTTGGTCAAAAGTTGATATATTGGGTCAATGGGTTGGTCATTGGATCAAAAATTGACCATTTTGACGAAAGTTGACTTTTTGGTCAAAAGTTGACCTATTGGGTCAATATGTGGTCATTAGGTAAAAAATTGGCTATTTTGACAAAAATTGACTTTTTAGTCAAAAGTAGTCATATAGGGTCAATGGGTTTGTCATTGGGTCAAGGATTGACCATTTTGGCCAAAGTTATCTTTTTTGTCAGAAATTGACTTATTGGGTAAATAATTGGTCATTAGATCAAAAATTGATAATTTCGACCAAAATTGTACTCATGGTCAAAAGTTAACCCATTGGGTCAACGAGGAGGTCATTGGTTCAGAAATTGACTATTTTAACCAAAATTGACAATTTTGATCAAAATTGACATTTTGGTCAAAAGTCGACCTTTTGGTCATCGGGTCAAAGATCGACCATTTTTACCATAGTTGACTTTTTGGTCAAAAGTTGACCGATTGGGTCAATGGCTCGGTCATTGGGTTAAGGATCGACCATTTCGACCAAAGTTGATTTTTTGGTCAAAAGTTGAACTATTGGGTCAATGGGTTGGTCATTGGGTCAAGGATTGACCATATTGACCAAAGTTTACTTTGTTGTCAAAGATTGACTTATTGGGTCAATAATTGGTCATTTGGTCAAAAATTGATTATTTTGGTCATTATGTCAAAATTTGATTATTTTGACCAAAATTAATTTTTTTGGTCAAAAGTTGACCCTTTGAGCGGGGTGGTCATTCGGTCAAAATTTGATCATCATAACCAAAGTTGACTTTTTGGTCAAAAGTTAACATATTTGGTCAATGAGTTGGTATTTGGGTTAAGAATCGACCTTTTTAAACGAGGATAACTTTTTGTCAAAATTTGATCTATTCGGTCATCGGATCAAAGGATCGACCATTTCGACCATAGTTAACTTTTTCGTCAAATGTTGTTTGATTGGGTCAATGGGTTGGTCATTAGGTCAAGGATTGACCATTTTGACCAAAGTTGACTTTTGGTCAGAGATTTACTTATTAGGTCAATAATTGGTAATTAGGTCAAGAATCGCTGCTATTTCGACCAAAATTGAATTTTTGGTCAAAAGTTGACCAATTGGGTCAATGGGGTGGTCATTGGGTCAGAAATTTACCATTTTGACCAAAGTTGATTTTTTTGTCAAAAGTTTACATATTGGGTCAATAGGGTGGTCATTTGGTAAAAAATTAACTATATTGACCAAAATTAACTTTTTGCTCTAAAGATGACCTATTGTGTCAATGGGTTGGTCATTGTGTCAAGGATTATCTATTTTGGCTAAAGTTCACTTTTTTGTCAAAAGTTGACCTATTGGGTCAACGGGTTGGTCATTGGATCAAGGATTGACCATTTTGACCATAATGGACCTTTGGGTCAGAGATTGACTTATTGGGTCAATAATTGGTCATTGTGTTAAAAATTTACTATTTTTGTCAAAAGTTGACCTATTGGGTCTATAGATTGGTCATTGTGTCAAGGATTGACCATTTTGACCAAAGTTGACTTTTGGTCAAAAGTTAACCTATTGGGTTAATGGGTTAGTCATTAGGTCAGAAATTAACCTATTTAACCAAACTTGACTTTTTGGTCAAAAGTCGACATTTTGGTATAATGGGGTGGTCATTAGGTCAATAATCGATAATTTTGACCAAAGTTAACTTTTGGTCAAAAGTTAATCTATCGGGTCAATGGGTCAGTCATTAGGTGAAGGATCGACCATTTCGACCAAAGTCGACTTTTTGGTCAAAAGTTGACATCTTGGGTAAATGGGTTGTTCCTTGTGTAAAAGATTGAAAATTTTGACCAAAATTTACTTTTTGGTCAAAAGTTGATGTATTGGGTCAATGGGTTGGTCATTGGGTCAAAAGCTAAATTTTTTTGTCAAAAGTTGACCTTTTTGGTGAATTAGTTGGTAATTGGTTCAAGAATTAACCATTTTGACCGAAGATGACTTTTTGGTCAAAATTTGATTTGTTGGGTCAATGGGTTGATCATTGGGTCAAAATTGACCATTTTGACCAAAGTTGACTTTTTGGTTAAAAGTCGACATATTGGGTTAATGGGTGCTCATTAGGTCAAAAATTGACTATTTTGACCAAAATCGACTTTTTGGTCAAAAGTTGACCTATTGGGTCAGTGGGTTTATTATTGGGTCAATGATTGACCATTTTGACCAAAGTTGACTTTTTGGTCAAAAGTTGACCTATTGAGTCAATCAATGGTCATTAGGTCAAAAATTGGCTATTTTGACCAAAATAGACTTTTTTTTATCAAAAGTTGACCTATTGGGTCAATGAGTTCATCATTTGGTCAATGATTGACAATTTTGACCAAAGTTGACTTTTTGGTCTGAGATTGACTTATTGGGTCAATAATTGGGGACAAAATTCGACTATTTCGACCAAAATTAAATTTTTGGTCAAAAGTCGATCTATCGTGTAAATTGGGGTGGTCATTAGGTCGAAATTTACCATGACGAAAGTTGACATTTTGGTCAAAAGTTGATATATTGGGTCAATAGGGAGGTCATTTGGTAAAAAATCGACTATATCGACCAAAATTAACTTTTTGGTCAAAAGTCGACTTATTGTGTCCATGGGTCGGTCATTATGTCAAAGATTAACTATTTCGACTAAAGTTCACTTTTTGGTCAAAAGTTGACCTATTGGAACAATGGGTTGGTCATTGGGTCAACCATTGACCATTTTGACCATAGTTGATATTTTGGTCAAAGATTGACTTATTGGGTCAAAAACTGGTCATTATATCAAAAATTGACAATTTTTGTCAAAAGTTAACCTATTTTGTCTATACGTTGGTCATTGGGTTAAGGATTGACCATTTTGACCAAAGTTGACTTTTTGGTCGAAGGTTAACATATATGTTTAATGGGTCGGTCATCGGGTCGAAATTGATCATTTTAACCAAACTCGACTATTTGGTAAAAAGTCGACTTATTGGGTTATCAGGTGGTCATCAGGTCAAAAATTGACAATTTTGACCAAAATTAACTTTTTAGTCAAATGTTAACCTATTGAGTCAATGAGTTGGTCATTAGGTCAATGGATCGACCATTTCGACCAAAGTTAACGTTTTGGTCAAAAGTTGACCTATAGGGTCAATGGGTCGCTCATTACGTAAAAGATTGAAAAATTTCGACCGCAATCGACATTTTGATCAAAAGTCGATGTATTGGGTCAATTGATGGTTATTGGGTAAAATTAACCTTTTTTTACCAAAGTTGAGCTTTTTAGTCAAAAGTTAACTTATTGGGTAATGGGCGATCATTATGTCAAAAATTAACTATTTCGACCAAAATTGACTTTTCGTCAAAATTTAACCTATCAGGTTAATTGGTTTGTCATCGGGTCAAGGATTGATCATTTTGACCAAAGTCGACTTTGGTCGAAGATCGCTTATTGGGTCAATAATTGGTTATCGGGTCAAAAATCGACCATTTCGACCAAAGTCAATTATTTCGTCAAAAGTTATCATATTGCGTAATTAGGCAATCATTTGGTCAAAATTCGACCTTTTGGTCAAAAGTCGACTCTATCGGGTCAATGGGTTCATTATTGGTCAAGGATTGAAAATTTCGACCAAAGTCGACTTTTCGTCGAGATCGACTTATCGGGTCAATAATCGGTCATTAGGTCAAAATCGACTATTTCGACTAAAGTCAAATTTTTGTCAAAAGTTTACCGATCGAGTCAACGGGGGGTCATCGGGTCGAGATCGACCATTTGACCAAAGTTGACTTTTTGGTCAAAAGTTGACCTATTCGGTCAATGAGTTGGTAATTGGATCAAGAATTGATCATTTTGACCAAAGATGATTCTCTGGTCAAAAGTTGACCTATTTGGTCAATGCGTTGGTCATTTGTCAAAAATCGACCATTTCGACCAAAGTCAGATTTTTCGTCAAAAGTCGACCTATCGGGTTAATGGGTGGTCATTAGGTCAAAAATCGATTATTTTGACCAAAATTGACTTTTGGTCAAAAGTCGATCTATCGGGTCAATGGGTTCATCATCGAGTCAAGGATTGACCATTTCGACTAAAGTTGACTTTTGGTGCAGAGATTGACTTATTGGTCAATAATTGGTCATTAAATAAAAAATCGACTATTTTGGTCATTTGGATCGAAATTGACTATTAGGTCAAAAGTTGACCCATCGGGTCAACGGGGCTGATCGTTGTCAGAAATCGATCATTTTCACCATAGTTAACTTTGGTCAAATGTTGAATTATTTGGTCAATGAGTTGGTAATTGGGTCAAGAATCGACTCGTTTTCGACCAAAGATGACTTTTGTCCAAAAGTTGATATATTGAGTCAAGGGGTTGGTCATTGGGAAAAAAATTAACCATTTTGACCAAAGTTGACTTTTTGGTCAAAAGTAGATCTATTGGGTCTATGGGTGGTCATTAAGTCAAAAATTGACTATTTCGACAAAAATCGACTTTTTAGTCAAAAGTAGTCCTATAGGGTCAATGGGTTTGTCATTGGTCGAGGATCGACCATTTCGACCAAAGTTATCTTTTTTATCAAAAATTGACTTATTGGGTCAATAATTGGTCATTAGATCAAAATCGATAATTTCGACCAAAATCTGTATTCATGGTCAAAAGTTAACCTCATCTGGGTCAACGAGGAGGTCATTGGGTCAGAAATTGACTATTTTAACCAAAATCGACAATTTTTATCAAAATCGACATTTTGGTCAAAAGTCGACTTTCGGGTCATTGTGTCAAAGATCGACCATTTTTACCATAGTTGACTTTTGCTCAAAAGTCGACCGATTGGGTCAATGGCTCGGTCATTGGGTCAAGGATCGACCATTTCGACCAAAGTCGACTTTTTGGTCAAAAGTCGACCTATTGGGTCAATGGGTCGTCATCAGGTCAATGATCGACCATTTCGACCAAAGTCGACTTTCATGGTCAAAGATCGACTTATTGGGTCAATAATTGGTCATTTGGTCGAAAAATCGACTATTTTGGTCATTATGTCAAAATTTGATTATTTCGACCAAAATTAATTTTTTAGTCAAAAGTCGACCTTTTCGGAAGGGTCACTGGTCAAAAATTCGATCATCTTAACCAAAGTTGACTTTTTGAGTTAAAAGTCGACATATTTGGTCAATGAGTTGGTAATTCGCTAAGAATCGACCTTTTTAACGAGGATAACTTTTTGTCGAAATTCGATCTATCGGGTCATCGGATGAAAGGATCGACCATTTTGATCAATAGCTAACTTTTTCGTTAAAAGTTGATTGATTGGGTCAATGGTTGGTCATTAGGTCAAGGATTGACAATTTTGACCAAAGTTGACTTTCGGTCAGAGATTTACTTATTGGGTCAATAAATGGTCATTAGGTCAAAAATTGCCTATTTTGACCAAAATTGAATTTTTGGTCAAAAGTCGAATTAACCGGGTCAATGGGTGGTCATCGGTCGGAAATTTACCATTCTGACCAAAGTTGATTTTTTGTCAAAAGTTGACATGTTGGGTCCATAGGGTGGTCATTAGGTAAAAATTGACTATATTGACCAAAATTAAATTTTTGCTCAAAAGATGACCTATTGTGTCAATGGGTCGGTCATTGTGTCAAGGATTATCTATTTCTGCTAAAGTTCGCTTTATGTCAAAAGTCGACTTATTGGGTCAATGGGTCAGTCATTGGATCAAGGATCGACCATTTCGACCATAGTGGACCTTTGGGTCAGAGATCGACTTAATGGGTCAATAATCGGTCATTGTGTTAAAAATTTACTATTTTGGTCAAAAGTTAACCTATTGGGTTTATAGATGGTCATTGGGTCAAGGATTGACCATTTTGACCAAGTTGACTTTTTGTTCAAAAGTTAACCTATTGGGTTAATGGGTTAGTCATTAGGTCAGAAATTGAACTTATTTAACCAAATCTCGACATTTTGGTCAAAAGTTGACATTTTGGTTTAATGCGTGGTCATTAGTGTCAATAATCGATAATTTTGACCAAAGTTAACTTTTTGGTCAAAAGTTAATCTATCGGGTCAATGGGTCGGTCATTAGGTGAAGGATCGACCATTTTGACCAAAGTTGACTTTTGGTCAAAAGTCGACCTATCGGGTCAATGGGTTGTTCCTTGTGTAAAAGATTGAACATTTCGACCAAAATTAACTTTTTGGTCAAAAGTCGACGTATCGGGTCAATGGGCTGGTCATGGGTCAAAAGCTAAATTTTTCGGTCAAAAGTTGACCTTTTTGTCGAATTAGTTCGGTCATCTGGTTCAAGAATTAACCATTTTGACCGAAGATGACTTTTGGTCAAAATTTGATTTGTTGGGTCAATGAGTTGGTCATCGGGTCAAAATCGACCATTTCGACCAAAGTCGAATTTTTGGTCAAAAGTCGACTATATCGGGTTAATGGGTGCTCATTAGTGTCAAAATTAACTATTTTGACCAAAATTGACTTTTTAGTCAAAAGTCGACCTATCGGGTTAATGGGTTTGTCATTGGGTCAAGGATCGACCATTTTGACCAAAGTCGACTTTTTCGTCAAAGATCGACTTATCGAGTCAATCAATGGTCATTAGGTCAAAAATCGACTATTTTCGACCAAAATAGACTTTTTAATCAAAAGTCGACCTGTTGGGTCAATGAGTTCATCATTTGGTCAATGATCGACCATTTTGACCAAAGTCGATTTTCGTCCGAGATCGACTTATTGGGTCAATAATCGGTGTAGAAATCACTATTTTGACCAAAATTAAATTTTTGGTCAAAAGTCGAATCTATTCGCAAATGCGGTATTACCGGCAAGAAATTTACCATGATTGAAAGTTGACTTTTTGGTCAAAAGTCGATATATTCGGTCAATAGAGCTGGTCATTTGGTAAAAATCGACTATGTTGACTAAAATTAACTTTTTGGTCAAAAGTCGACCTATCGTGTCCATGGGTCGGTCATTGTGTCAAAGATTAACTATTTCGACTAAAGTTCACTTTTCGTCAAAAGTCGACCTATCGGGTCAATCGAGTCGAGTTATCGGGTCAAGCATCGACTCATTTCGACCATAGTCGACATTTTGGTCAGAGATCGACTTATTCAAGTCAATAACTGGTCATTTTATCAAAAATTGACAATTTTTATCAAAAGTCAATCTGTCGGGTCTATAGTGTCATTATCGGGTTAAGGATCGACCATTTTAATTCAAAGCTCGACTTTTGGTCAAAAGTTGACTATATTGTTTAATAGTTGGTCATTGGATCGTAAATTGATCATTTTAACCAAAACTTGACTATTTGGTAAAAAGTCGACTTATCGGTTTTTGGGTGGTCATATAGGTCAAAATCGACAATTTTGACCAAAATTAACTTTTTTAGTCAAAAGTTAACCTATCGAGTCAATGAGTCGGTCATTAGGTCAAGGATTAACCATTTCGACCAAAGTTAACGTTTTGGTCAAAAGTCGACCTATAGGGTCAATGAGTCGCTCATTACGTAAACATCAAAAATTTCGACCACAATCGACATTTTGGTCAAAAGTCGATGTATCGGGTCTAAGGATGGTTATCGGGTCAAAAATTAACCTTTTCGACCAAAGTCAACTTTTTGGTCAAAAGTTAACTTATTGGGTAATCGGTGGTCATTATGTCAAAAATTAACTATTTTGACCAAAATCGAATTTTTCGTCAAAATTTAACCTATCGGGTTAATGGATCTGGTTATCGGTCAAGGATCGACCATTTCGACCAAAGTCGACTTCGGTCAAGATCGCTTATCGGGTCAATAATCGGTTATCTGGTCAAAATCGACCATTTTCGACCAAAGTCGAGTATTTGTCAAAAGTTATCCTATTGCGCATGGGCAATCATTTCGTCAAAATTCAATTTTGGTCAAAAGTCGATCTCATTGGGTCAATGGGCTTATCATCGGGTCAAGGATCGAAAATTTTGACCAAAGTTTACTTTTTGGTCGAGATCGACTTATCGGGTCAATAATCGTGATTAGGTCAAAAATCGACTATTTTCGACCAAAGTCAATTTTTGGTTAAAAGTCGACCGATCGGTCAATCGGTGGTCATCGGGTCAGAGATCGACCATTCGACCAATGTCGACTTTTGGTCAAAAGTTGACTTTTGGTCAAAAGTCGACCTATTTGGTTAATGAGTCGGTAATCGATCAAGAATCGATTATTTCGACCAAAGATGATTCTCTCGGTCAAAAGTCGACATATTCGGTCAATGCGTCGGTCATTCAGTCAAAATCGACCATTTCGACCAAAGTTGAATTTTTCGTCAAAAGTTGACCTATCGGGTCAAAGGGTGTTCATTAGTGTCAAAAAATCGACTATTTCGACAAAATCGACTTTTTGGTCAAAAGTCGACTTATCGGGTCAATGGGTTTGTCATCGAGTCAAGGATCGACCATTTCGACTAAAGTCGACTTTTAGGTGAGAGGTCGACTTATTCGGTCAATAATCGGTCATTAAATAAAAATTGACTTTTTCGTCATTCGGTCGAAATCGACTATTGGTCAAAAGTTGACCCATTGGGTCAACTGGGCGGTCATTGGGTCAGAAATTGACCATTTCGACCAAAGTCGACTTTCGATCAAATGTTGAATTATTTCGTCAATGAGTCGTCAATCGGGTCAAGAATCGACCGTTTCGACCAAAGATGACTTTTGGTCAAAAGTTAACTATATCGGGTCAATGGGTCGGTCATTGATCAAAAATCGACTCATTTCGACCAAAGTCGACTTTTTGATCAAAAGTTTTCCTATTGGGTCAATGTGTGGTCATTAGGTAAAAATGTGCTATTTTCAAAAATCGAATTTTTTAGTCAAAAGTAGTCCTATACGGTTAATGGGTTGTCATCGAGTCAAGGATCGACCATTTCGACCAAAGTTATCTTTTTTGTCCGAAATCGACTTATCGGGTAAATAATCGGTCATTAGATCAAAAATCGATAATTTCAACCAAAATTGTATTCATGGTCAAAAGTTAACCTAATGGGTCAACGAGGAGGTCATCGGGTCATAAATCGACTATTTTAACAAAATTGACTATTTTTGACCAAAATCGACATTTCGGTCAAAAGTCAATTCGGGTCATTCAGGTCAAAGATCGACCATTTTTACCATAGTCGATTTTTGGTCAAAAGTCGACCGATTGGGTCAATGGCTGCTCATCAGGTTAATGATCGACCATTTCGACCAAAGTTGATTTTTGGTCAAAAGTCGACCTATCGGGTCAATGGGTCGGTCATTGGGTCAAGGATCGACCATTTTGACCGAAGTCGACTTTGTTGTCAAAGATCGACTTATCGGGTCAATAATTGGTCATTTGGTCAAAATCGACTATTTTGGTCATTATGTCAACTTTAATATTTTGACTAAAATTAATTTTTGTCAAAAGTCAACCTTTTAGGTCAAGGTGGTCATCGAGTCGTAGAATCGACCATCTTAACCAAAGTCGACTTTTGGTCAAAAGTCGACTAAATTCAGTCAATGAGTTGGTAATCGTGCTAAGAATCGACCATTTTAAACGAGGATAACTTTTTGTCAAAATTCGACTCTATCGGGTCATCGATTCAAAGATCGACTCATTTTGACTAAGTTAACTTTTTCGTCAAAAGTCGATTGATCGGTCAATGGGTCGGTCATTATGTCAAGGATTAACCATTTTGACCGAAGTCGACTTTTGGTCGTAAGATTTACTTATTGGGTCAATAATTGGTCATTAGGTCAAAAATCGACCTATTTTGACCAAATCGAATTTTTGGTCAAAAGTCGATCTAATCGGGTCAATGGACTGGTCATTGGGTCTAGAAATTTACCATTCTGACCAAAGTTGATTTTTTTGTCAAAAGTCGATATATTAGTCAATAAGGTGGTCATTTGGTAAAAATCGACTATATTTACCAAAATTAACTTTTTGCTCAAAATATGACCTATTGTGTCAATGGGCTGGTCATTGTGTCAAGGATTATCTATTTTCGCTAAAGTTCGACTTTTTGTCAAATGTCGACCTATCGGTCAATGAGTCGTCATTGGATCAAGGATCGACCATTTCGACCAAAGTGACCTTTGTGGTCGAGATCGACATATCGGGTCAATAATTAATCATTGTGTTAAAAATTTACTATTTTGGTCAAAAGTCGAGCTATCGGGTCTATAGATCGGTCATCGGGTCAAGGATCGACCATTTTCGACCAAAGTCGACTTTTGGTCAAAAGTTAACCTATCAGGTTAATGGGTTAGTCATTAGGTCGTAAATTAATCTCTTTAACCAAACTTGACTTTTTGGTCAAAAGTTGACTTTTTGGTTTAATGGGGTGGTCATTAGGTCAAAAATCGATAATTTCGACCAAAGTTAACTTTTTGGTCAAAAGTTAATCTATCGGGTCAATGGGTCAGTCATTGAGTGAAGGATCGACCATTTCGACCAAAGTCGACTTTTTAGTCAAAAGTCGAATCTACTGGGTCAATGGGTCGTTCATTGTGTAAAAGATCGAAAATTTCGACCAAAATTAACTTTTTGGTCAAAAGTCGACGTATCGGGTCAATGGGTCGGTCATCGGGTCAAAAGTTAAATTTTTTGGTCAAAAGTCGATCTTTCTGGTGAATTAGTCGGTAATCGGTTCAAGAATTAAACATTTCGACCGAAGATCGACTTTTTGGTCAAAATTTGATTTGTTGGGTCAATGGGTCGATCATCGTGTCAAAATCGACAATTTTGACCAAAGTCGACTTTTGCTCAAAAGTCGACATATTGGGTCAATGGGTGCTCATTATGTCAAAATCGACTATTTCGACCAAAATCGACGTTTTGGTCAAAAGTCGACCTATCAGGTTAATGGTCTATCATCGGGTCAATGATCGACCATTTCGACCAAAGTTAACTTTTTGGTCAAAAGTCGACATATTGTGTCAATCACTAGTCATTAGGTCAAAAATCGACTATTTTTACCAAAATCGACTTTTTATCAAAAGTCGACCTATTGGGTCAATGAGTTCATCATTTGGTCAATGTCGACCATTTTGACCAAAGTCGACTTTTTCGTCCGAGATCGACTTATCGGTCAATAATCGGGAGACAAAAATCGACTATTTCGACCAAAATTAAATTTTTGATCAAAAGTCAATCTATCGGTAAATGGGGTGGTCATCGGTCGAAATTTACTATGACCAAAGTTGACTTTTTGGTCAAAAGTTGATATATCGGGTCATGTGGTGGTCATTTGCAAAAATCGACTATATCGACCAAAATCAACTTTTGGTCAAAAGTCGACTCTATTGTGTCCATGGGTCGAGTCATTGTGTCAAAGATTAACTATTTCGACTAAAGTTCACTTTTTGGTCAAAAGTCGACTTATCGGGTCAATGGGTCGGTCATCGGTCAAGTATCGACTAATTTCGACTAATAGTTCGACATTTTGGTCGAGATCGACTTATCGGGTCAATAATCGGTCATTATATCAACAAATTGCCAATTTTTGTCAAAAGTCAACCTATTGGGTCAATGGGTCATTATCAGGTCAAGGATCGACCATTTTCGACCAAAGTCGATTTTTGGTCAAAAGTTAACATATCATGTTTAATGGGTCATTAGGTCGAAAATCGATCATTTTAACCAAACTCGACTATTTGGTCAAAAGTCGATTTACTGGGTTAATGGGTCATTCATCAGTCAAAATCGACCATTTTGACCAAAATTAACTTTTTAGTCAAAAGTCGACTCTATCGAGTCAATGAGTTGGTCATTGGGTCAAGGATCGACCATTTCGACCAAAGTTAACGTTTTGGTCAAAAGTCGACCTATATGGTCAATGGGCTGCTCATTACGTCAAAGATTGAAAATTTTGACCGAAATCGACTTTTTGGTCAAAAGTTCATGTATCGGGTCAATGGGATGGTTATCAGTCAAAAATTAACCTTTTTTTACCAAAGTCGACTTTTAGTCAAAAGTTAACTTATCGGTCAATGGGTGGTCATTATGTCAAAAATTGACTATTTCGACCAAAATCGACTTTTCGTCAAAAGTTAACCTATCGGGTTAATGAGTTTGTCATCGGGTCAAGGATCGACCATTTCGACCAAAGTCGACTTTTGGTCGAGATCGACTTATCGGCTCAATAATTCGGTTATTGGGTCAAAAATCGACCATTTTGACCAAAGTCGACTATTTGGTCAAAAGTTATCACTATTGCGTTAATAGGTCAAATGACTATTTCGGCCAAAATTGACTTTTGGTCAAAAGTCGACCTATCGGGGTCAATGGGTCGGTCATCGGGTCAAGGATTGACCATTTCGACCAAAGTCGACTTTTTGGTCGAGATCGACTTATCGGGTCAATAATCGGTCATTAGGTCAAAAATCGACTATTTCGACCAAAGTCGAATTTTTGGTCAAAAGTCGACCGATCAGGTCAACTGGGCGGTCATCGAGTCGAGATCGACCATTCGACCAAAGTCGACTTTTGGTCAAAAGTCGACTCTATTCGGTCAATGAGTTGGTAATTGGATCAAGAATCGACCATTTTTACCAAAGATGATTCTTAGGGTCAAAAGTCGACCTATTTGGTCAATGCGGTCATATTCGTCAAAATCGATCATTTCGACCAAAGTCAATTTTTTCGTCAAAAGTCGACCTATCGGGTCAATCGGTGGTCATTAGGTCAAAAATCGACTATTTCGACCAAAATCGACTTTTTGTTCAAAAGGTGACCTATTGGGTCAATGAGTTTGTCATTGAGTCGATGATCGACCATTTCGACTAAAGTCGATTTTTAGTGAGAGATCGACTTATCGGTCAATAATCGTCATTAAATAAAATCGATTATTCCGTCATTTGGTCAGAAATTGACTATTAGGTCAAAAGTCGACCCATCAGTCAACGGGTGGTCATTAGGTCGAAATCGACCATTTTGACCAAAGTCGACTTTTTGGTCAAATGTCGAACTATTCGTCAATGAGTCGGTAATCGGGTCAAGAATCGACCATTTTGACTCAAAGATGACTTTTTGGTCAAAAGTTGATATATTGTGGTCAATCGGGTCAAGTCATCGGATCAAAAATCGACCATTTCGACCAAAGTCGACTTTTTGTCAAAAGTCGACCTATCGGGTCAATGTGCGTCATTAGGTCAAAAATCGCTATTTTCGCCAAAATTTACTTTAGTCACAAAAGTAGTCTTATGTGGTTAATGGGTCGGTCATTGTGTCAAGGATTGCTTATTTTGACCAAAGTTGATCTTTTTTGTCGAAATCGACTTATCGAGTAAATAATCGGTCATTAGATCAAAAATCGATAATTTTAACCAAAATCGTATTCATGGTCAAAAGTTAACCTATCGGGTCAACGAGGAGGTCATTCGGGTCGAAATTGACTATTTTAACCAAAATCGATTATTTCGACCAAAATCGACATTTCGTCAAAAGTCGACTTTTGGGTCATTGGTCAAAGATCGATCATTTTTACCATAGTTGACTTTTTGGTCAAAAGTCGACCGATTGGGTCAATGGCTTCGGTCATCGGGTTAAGGATCGACCATTTTGACCAAAGTTGATTTTTTGGTCAAAAGTCGACTTATCGGGTCAATGGGTCGATCATCTGTCAAGGATCGACCATTTCGACCAAAGTCGACTTTGTTGTCAAAGATCGACTTATCGGGTCAATAATGGTCATTTGGTCAAAAATCGACTATTTTGGTCATTATGTCAAAATTTGAATATTTTGACCAAAATTAATTTTTCGTCAAAAGTCAATCTTTCGCAGGTGGTGGTCATCGGTCGTAATTCGACCATCTTAACCAAAGTGACTTTTTGGTCAAAGTCGACCTATTCGGTCAATGAGTTGGTAATCGGGTTAAGAATCGACCTTTTAAACGAGGATAACTTTTTGTCAAAATTCGATCTATTGGGTCATTCGATCAAAGGATCGACCATTTTCACCATAGCTTAACTTTTTCGTCAAAAGTTGATTGATCGGGTCAATGGGTTGGTCATTAGGTCAAGGATCGACCATTTCGACCAAAGTTGACTTTTGGTAAGAGATTTACTTATCGGGTCAATAATTGGTCACTAGGTCAAAATCGCCCATTTCAACTAAAATCGAATTTTTGGTCAAAAGTCGACCAATTGGGTCAATGGGGTGGTCATTGGGTCGAAATTTACCATTCTTGACCAAAGTTGATTTTTTTGTCAAAAGTCGACATATTGGGTCAATAGGGTGGTCATTTGGTACAAAATCGACTATATTGACCAAAATTAACTTTTTGCTCAAAAGAAGACCTATTGTGTCAATGGGCCGGTCATTGTGTCAAGGATTATCTATTTTGACTAAAGTTCACTTTTTTGTCAAAAGTCAATTTATTAGGTCAATGGGTCAGTCATTGGATCAAGGATCGACCATTTCGACCATAGTGGAACTTTTGGTCAGAGATCGACTTATTGGGTCAATAATTGGTCATTAAGTCAGAAATTTATTATTTTGGTCAAAAGTCGACCTATCCGGGTCTATAGATCGGTCATTGGGTCAAGGATCGACCATTTCGACCAAAGTCGACTTTTTGGTCAAAAGTTAACCTATCGTGGCAATGGGTTAGTCATTAGTGTCGAAATTAACTTATTTAACCAAACTTGACTTTTTGGTCAAAAGTTGACTTTTTGGATTAATGGGGTTGTCATTAGGTTAAAAATTGATAATTTCGACCAAAGTTAACTTTTTGGTCAAAAGTTAATCTATCGGGTCAATGGGTTGGTCATCAGGTGGATGACCATTTCGACCAAAGTCGACTTTTAGTCAAAAGTCGACCTATTGGGTCAATGGGTTGTTCCTTGTGTAAAAGATCAAAAATTTCGACCAAAATTAACTTTTTGGTCAAAAGTCGACGTATTGGGTCAATGGGATCGTCATGGGTCAAAAGCTAAATTTTTTGGTCAAAAGTCGACCTTTTGGTGAATTAGTCAAGTCATCGGTTCAAGAATTAACCATTTCGACCGAAGATGACTTTTCGGTCAAAATTGATTATCGGGTCAATGAGTCAGTCATCAGTCAAAATCGACCATTTCGACCAAAGTCGAATTTTTGGTCAAAAGTTGACATATTGGGTTAATGGGTGCTCATTAGGTCAAAATCAACTATTTCGACCAAAATTGACTTTTTGGTCAAAAGTCGACCTATCAGGTTAGTGGGTTCATTATCGGGTCAAGGATCAACCATTTCGACCAAAGTCGACTTTTTGGTCAAAAGTCGACCTATTGAGTCAATCAATGGTCATTAGGTCAAAATCGACTATTTTGACCAAAATAGACTTTTTATCAAAAGTCAATCTATCGGGTCAATGAGTTCATCATTTGGTCAATAAATGACTATTTTGACCAAAGTTGACTTTTTGGTCCGCGATCAACTTATCGAGTCAATAATCGGGGTGAAAAATCGATTATTTTGACCAAAATTAAATTTTCGGTCAAAAGTCGACCTATTCAGCAAATGGGGTGGTCATCAGGTCAGAAATTTACCATGACGTAAAGTTGACTTTTTGGTCAAAAGTTGATATATCGGGTCAAGTAGGGTGGTCATTTGTCAAAAATCGACTATATCGACCAAAATTAACTTTTCGGGTCAAAAGTCGATCTATTTTGTCCATGGGCTACTCATTGTGTCAAAGATTAACTATTTCGACTAAAGTTCACTTTTGGTCAAAAGTCGACCTATCGAGTCAATGGGTCGGTCATCGGGTCAAGCATCGACCATTTCGACCATAGTCGACATTTTGGTCGAGATTAACTTATCGGGTCAATAACCGGTCATTATATCAAAAATTGACAATTTTTGTCAAAAGTCGACCTATTGGGTCCATAGGCTCATTATCGGGTTCGTAGGATCGACCATTTCGACTAAAGTCAACTTTTGGTCAAAAGTTAACTTATATGTTTAATGAGTTGGTCATCGGGTCGAAATCGATCATTTTAACCAAACTCGACTATTTGGTAAAAAGTCGACTTATCAAGTTATTAAGGTGGTCATTAGGTCAAAAATTGTCAATTTTGACAAAAATTAACTTTTTAGTCAAAAGTTAACCTATTGAGTCAATGAGTTAGCAATGGGTCAAGGATTTACCATTTTGACCAAAGTTAATGTTTTGGTCAAAAGTCGATCTATAGGGTCAATGGGTCAGCTCATTACGTAAAAGATTGAAAATTTTCGACCACAATCGACATTTTAGTCAAAAGTCGATGTATCGGGTCAATGGATTGTTATCGGGTCAAAAATTAACTTTTTCTACCAAAGTCGACTTTTTAGTCAAAAGTTAACTTATTGGGTAATGGTGGTCATTATGTCAAAATTAACTATTTCGACCAAAATTGACTTTTGGTCAAAATTTAACCTATCGGGTTAATGGGTTTATCATCGGGGTCAAGGATCGACCATTTTGACCAAAGCCGATTTCGGTCGTAGATTG